>PYUH01004004.1:136695-177453 GCA_016808085.1 Suaeda aralocaspica | reverse complement strand
AAAAAAAAAAAAAAAAAAAAAAAAAAAAAAAAAAAGCCAAAAATAAAGTCATATGAAGCTAAAACAATTTTTAGTGTTAGTGTAAGTTTTTATATTAAAATAGTACATATGAAGGTGAAAAGTTCAAATGCTTGATACCTCAACTCCTGTATATACCACCACAAAACATCAATGTGCAATCACCCTAGCAGGTTCCTTCATCCCATCCTCCACAGCACCTACAACACTCACTTTCACCTTCACTTTGATCCTCCCCTCATTTTTGAGGTCTACAGCCAATACAGAACAAGAAAAAACACCTTAACTTACTAACTTTTACAGTAAAACATTAAATAAATTTGTAAATAGACTAAATACATAACCAGAACAGTAGGAAGCCCTCTTTAGCAAACAATACAAAAATCTACTAAAACAAGCTACATTAAGGTACAAAACTAAACAAAGCACCAACCATAAGCTTACATTAGAAATTACATATTTAGTGAAAAAGAAAAAATAAATAAGAAAGTATACTTGTGCCCATAACAGTAATACCTATAACCACGGCGGTAGCAACTCCAACCCCATTAAAACAATTTTTGCCACTTGTTGATATTACAATATATAAATAAACTGTACCCAAAAAAGTGGCGACAATTTTTTGTTGTTGTTTTGTTTTTCTACCTGTTGTTTTGTCTGTTCTGCTCCTCAGCATCTCCTCTCTCTTGTTTCTAGGAGCTTACAACCTTACTTTCCTTTTTGTAAGTCATAAAAGATGTAAGACCATACTTTCCTCGTTATTGCTAACAACAAACAATCATCCTTTCGTTATTTTCAAACCACAAACTCAACCAAAACTAATATCCCATCTCCCATGGTCCCATTATTATTATTATTTCTCTTGTTACTATTATTCTTATTTTTGTTACTGTTGTTATTTATATTATTACCACTACTTTATAACAACAAACTAATCCATAACCATATAACCATTTTTGAATGTTTGTTTATTTAGGCAATGCAAGAGATTCAATTTAAGGCTTTTAAATTAGTTTAATAATACAACAAATAACCATTGCAAACGTAATCAAGGAAACCAACAGTTCGATTGAGCAACAAGAATGCCAATTTCCTTTTACTTTAAATTGCCAATTAAAACCAACAACTAAAGTCAACTCCTTTATCCAAATCAATTAAGCAAACAATCTAAAGGAGTGAAAAAAAACTAATTAACAAAACCAGCATTTAAAAGAAACAAAAACCAACAATTATAAGAGTATTATATGAGGTGTGCTCACTTGAATCAACAAATCAACAAAAACCAATTGGAACCCAAAAAAATCAAAAATAATTACAACAACAATCATTAAACCAAAAAAAAAAAAAAACATAAGCAATTACAAAACAATTAGTAATTAGCAATCAAAAGGAAACGATTGAAGGGTTTATATTGAAGTCGTAATTACTTACCAAAATACAAGGATTCCAACACCAAATTAGCATTCGCCCAACAATTCAAGCCTAAACATGGACCGGAACAAAAGGGAAGAGAAAATGGAGAAGCCAAAACACCTTGCAACCCTACGAAAATAAAGAAAAAAAATAAACAAATAAAGCAAACAATCCAATCCAGCAAAAAACCCAATCGAAACTAACCAACAATAACAACAAACAACAGATGTATAAATCCTCTTATTTAAATCACCAAATCAATTAAAATCAACTCTTAAATTCATCTCAATTGAACAAACAATCCAAACCAGCAGGAAACCTAACCCAAAAATTATAAGTGATGTGAATTAATGCCCAAACAATATTCAATCTAAACCCTAACTAGTCAACTAAACTCAAATCCTAAACCTAAAACCAAACTCGAAACTGAAACCTAATTCTCAAAATCAAGGAACTCAAGCCAATGAGCCACAATACCTGCTAACTAAAACCAAGTTAGCAACTGATTCACATAGTGTGGGTTATCACTTTCCCCACACAATCCTTCCTCCCACCTCTAATTTCCTTCAAACCCTTCTCCAAACTTCCATCACCACTGCAACTGCCTTTTCCTCTTTCCAATTACGCCACAAAAACCCACATTCGCCTGTCATCACCGCCTTTGCTTCTTCCGAAGAAACATGTGGGCTGGGCCAAGTCGTTCTCAGTGCCGTACAATCCAACCCAAACCCAAGCAAGAAGGCCCAACCCAATGAGTTAAGCAGGTTAGATATATTGCGGGCTTTACAGACGATCCAAGTGTTGGATCCTTTCTACTCGATTTGATTAATTCAGCAAAAATAGAATTAAAAAGGTTGAACTAAATTCAGCAGAATCTGATTTAAGATAGAAAGGATCATAAGAACATACGAAATCAAGTAGAAAGGATCCAACACTCTCAATACCATATGTCGCTGTTTCGTTTGACTTCATTCCCCGCCTCTACAACCAAACAAACAAATCATCATCAGTAATTGTGCAGAAATTTAATCAATACATACAAAAAATAGCTATCGATGTAGATTAGTCAATTCAGTAAAAATACCCTAATATTCAATTAGATCTGAAATCCTTGCTTAATATGAAGGATAACTCAAATCAAATTTACCCATAAATCAAATAATCAAGTCTGAAATCGAAAAAAAAATTAAAAAAAAAACACAAGCAAGAACGTTATACCTGACCTTCAAATCTACCACTCTTCTGCCTACCTGATTTCCTTGCCACACTTCGGTATCATCTGAAACCACAACCAAAAAATTAGTTAATTATTAATGTTTAGAAAAGAGTTTTTGATTATGTTGAGCTCTAGACGACTACATCTCAACATATCACACTAAGAAAAGCAAGAAGATCAAGGGTAAGATCGAGAATCATCACCGAATATGCTGCATCACCATCAGGGCACATCAAACTTAAACCAAAGGGAAAGAATTTAGATTTTGCATGGCATCTAGTGATGAGGCTATCGCACACCTATCAAAAATACCCGGACAACACTAACTAATGTAGCTAGGGAAGTAGGGATCGAATCCTCAGGGAAGCAATTGAACTCTATCAGTTCTAAAAAGCTTAAACCGTGTAAAGGGCCTTGGTTGAGAAATGTTGATTAACTAATTGACTACTAATTAACTACTAATCAATTTCGGGAAATGACGAAGATTAAAACCAATAAATTAAGCCTAGGGTCATTCGGGTTACCAAGAACAACTAATGGATTCACTAACAAAGATCGTTCAATCTCACAGTTATCATCAAATTAGGGCTCACTAATTCTCTCGAACTTAGACTCCCTCAAAACTCATCTAGCGGCTCTCGCTCATGCCTAGACTAATTCCGCCTATTATTCAGTGGTCTTATTGTGGTATTTTTACCTCTCGGTATCAAATTCGATAATTACCAAAATTACAACTAAAACTGCGCACAATTCAATTGTAAACAAACAAGCCAATAATAGAAATTTGACTATTAATTGCAAAATTGAAACAATCTAAATTAATTAGTCCATTAATTACTCAAGGTTTCCCTAACCCTAGAAAATTGACTACTCACTCATGAACATGGAAATCAAATCAATCATAATCATAGAATTCATAATTAAATTCATGAAATAATTAACAATTTCACTAATTAACAGCAATAAATAAACTAAACTAATTAGACTAATGAAACTAAAGAGCATAAATTAAACTAAGCAAAAAGAATAAAAGAAAAAGAAATTACCGAATTGAAGAACTTTGAATTGAATTGAAATAATGTTGAGAACAAACCCTAATTCCTAATCTAATTTTTGAGAGAGAAAAAGTCCTTAATTCCACCCTAAGAGAGTAATTCTAAGTTATGAAAAGCATAAAGTGTTTTAGCCTAGGAAGTCGTGCCCTTAATACCCAGCAAAATTGGGTTTACAAAGTCAAAGCACGAAGAAAATAAAAGAAGTAAAATTTACGAAAAACCGCTGATGCGGGCGCATAGCAATTTTGTGCGCCCGCATCAACCCCCAGAAGCTCTTTGAAGGCTGATTTTGATTAAAATGCGGGCGCATAACGTTTTTATGCGGGCGCATAGGAGCTCCAGAAATGTTCTTTTGCTTCTTTTCTTCTTATTTCTTCATAGCTTCTTCATGGCTTGTTTCCATAACTCTTTGGCACACATTCCCATGAACACGTCATTCTCGTTCCGTCCAAGCTTCCTACCTTCCTTCCAAACCTCGGTTTCCGCGCTCCTGAAAATACAAAACACACCAAAACCGAGCATAACAACCGCAAATGATAAAATCAAACCAAAAAGCTCTAAAATTGCCGAAAATCAATCAAACTTGGCGAAACACTTCAAATTAGCTAAAGAATACCAAATGAGCTAAATCAAGCCAGAATCACAACTATTAGGCATAAAAGTGGCCCGAAACAAGGGGGAAAACACAATAAAAACCGCACATATCAAATTCCCCCAAGCCGAGCCTTTGCTCGTCCCTAGCAAAAACAACGAAATGACTTTCACCCCATAAAATTATATGCATCACAACTCAAGGATCCATTTGAGTTTACCAAGATCAAAGCAAGTCAAATGCTGCACATTCCTAAACACAAGTCAAACAAAGCCAACCAATTCAAGCAAGTTTAATGGATCGATGACTAGAGTAGCTCACGGGTTGTCACTCCACATAATTGAGCATTTAACAATGTAGCTCACCCTCACCACCCAACCATGAGAAGGTGGAATGCAAATGCAATAAAGTGTTTAAATGCAAGTTTTGAGGAACCCAAATCCACATCTCACACCTCATGCAAGTGTTTAAAGGTATACACCCAATCCTAAAGTCGACTCGAAATGCAATTAATACTCTACGACCTTGCCAAAGGACTTTTCCACAATCAACCAGAGCATGCACATGAAAATCAAAGAGGACTTTATAAGCTTGTAATGTAGGGCTAGGAAGAAGGGTAGGATAAATTTGGGATAATGTGGCGGAAAATGCGGGGTATACGCATATTAAACATCGGAGACTCACCAACACATCATACAATAATATCAATGTCTCCCATCATCCAATTTCAACCAAATCAAACCAAACTTTTAAATTTTCATTCAAGCACAAATATAAACCAAATTCAAGCTTTTCATTCATTCATTTCGATTTGAACTTATTTTTCAATTTTTTTTGTTTCACTCTTTTTTTCTTTTCTTTTCAATTCCACTTTACTTTCACGACTCTTAATAGTTATCCACTAAGACCGAACCATCACATGTACATAACCGGACTCCAAATCACATTTACAAATCAACACATTGTGTTTTAAAACACAATTCCAGTCATTGGTACGCAGAGCCTTAATGTGAAACTTATGGAACCTTCTGTACATCAAAAACTCGCAATTTCACCAAATCCTCCAAATACATCGTCCCAACAATTAACAACCACAACAAACCACCATATGACTCCCCTAAGCCAAGCTTGGGCATGCAACATGTCATCAAACACCAAGGCCAAATAGGGTTGCAATGCGGTTAAATTTTGTGAGGGATATAGGCTTAAGAAAACACAGGATCAAGGGGAAAATGTGTTCTGCATGAAAATCCAAATGATGTATCTGAAAGCTCTAAAAACAAATGAATGCCTCTTATCATGCGCAACATGAAGCAAAACCTCAATCAAAAGCTACTCAAGTCCAATGGCAAACCCAAGATCATAAATGCACCAGGAACTAAGCACACATGAAAAGAATACAATTTAATGTACCACCATTCATGGTACTATGCAATTGAACCAGTAGCCTCATAAGCAACACTTCTTACAATTAAACAAATGGAATAAGAGAAATAATAATCAATTTAAGCAAATAATAACCAATTTCAAATAACTACCTTTGCATACAAAACCAATTATTCAGTTAAATCAAGAAACAAATAAAATATATATCATATATTTAAGAAAATATAATGTGAAGATCTTACATTGTTCAAGCACCTTACCTCGCAATTTCTTAACCACCTTTGAAGGTAAAACAAGGCTATATATTTATCAAGGTTCAATAATACAAACTTGAGCGAAAAACATCATAACAATCTTCAAATTAGATCCCACCAGAGTGGAAATTAATATGACAACACCAAATCATTAATTTTTAAATTAAGCATAATACAACTTCAGAAGTTCATATACTAACATATAAAAGGAGAATAACAAAAAATAAACATGATATTGGACTTCAACAGCAACATAAATTTTAGCAACTTCAACCTCACCATTATTAGTAAAAAGCTGAGTATTCGTCTGACCACGGCGTTTCAACCGCTCTTTTACATCGACACGAGGATCCGAAAGATCAAGCTCCTTTTCACCCTTTTTCTTCTCCTCCGGCACCACCTCCTAAACCACCGCCACGCTTAAATTCGAAAGAGTTCTTCAGCAATTGTTAATGGAGATGTTCCGCCTGCCCTCATTCCGAGCCACTACCTGCAAAAACCAGATCGATTTTTAGATCATGAAATTAACAGGAAAGGGTTGCAAATATAGTTGTAATTGAATGAAATGAAAGGAAAGGGTTGCAAAAATAGTTGTAATTGAATGAAACGAAAGGAAAGGGTTGCAAAAATAGTCGTAATTGAATGAAACGAAAGGAAAGGGTTGCAAAAATAGTTGTCATTGAATGTCTGAAATGAAAGGAAACTAAAACCCTAACCTGTTAAAGGAGATGGCGGAAGAGATAAATAGTAGAGAAAAAAGGTTTTTGGCGGAAGAGAGGGTAGAAGATTGAGAAGGGGTAAGGGAGGCAAAGATCAACGACTGAGAAGAAAGTAGATGGGACACGCGGCACCCATCTGCAAGCTCGAGCGTGTGAATCGTGAGAAACTACTATTTAAGTGTTCATTTGAACAGTTAGGCATCCACGCCTTTTATTATGTATAGATAGATATATATAAAATAACTATATGTTTTATAATAACTATTGTATGTACTACAATATTTAGTACATAAACTATACGTCTTATTTATTATGTAAATATGAAATTTTATATATGCTTGAAAATGCAACCATTTTTCATCCAAATACTTCAATTTTTTTTTTTTTTGAGATCTTAGTCCATATTCTTATTTTAATGTAAAAATTAAAAAAAAATTGTATTTATAAGTTTTATTTTGTGAAAGTGACTTTTTTATCTTGCAAAAAAAAAAAAACGGATAATATGTGGTAAATTACTGTGGTAGGTATATAAAATGGAAATCACATAACATTTTGGTAAATAATTTAAAGTACATATAAAAAGTCGACTTTATCCTTGAAATTCTAACATATTACCTTAAAATATCATTGTAATATAAAAAATGAGGGATGATCAATAAATTATAATGAAATGCATATCACAGTAAGATAATATGTTATAAAAACGGATCTGCGGGTGAACAATCTATGGAATGCACTCAAACGCTACCCCAACAGGCGAACACTATCCAGCAATATCTCTGTAGTCTAGTCTCTTAACCTTTCTCTCTCCTTAAAACCTGCATCAATGGCGGACAACAAAAAACGCCGGCATGAAACCCCATCAAGCTGGAGCAGCAGCCCACACTTAACCTCAAAATCAATCCCCTTCCAAAAAAAACTAAAAGCGGATTCAATAATTGTGGAATCCCTAAAACAACTCGCATTTTCCGTCAAAAACCCACCACAATCCTCCACTCCAAAACCCAGTAGTCTCTCTGAAATCTCCTCTTCTCTCTCCTCCTCCTGCCGTGAAGTCAGCGACCTATCTCTCTCGTCGGTTCAATCCGAAATTGAAACCCTAATACTGTCATTAACTAAGTCAATTCTAGCTGAAAATGGGTTTTCATTCAATGTTCCGTCTCGGGGATCATCGAATCATTTATACATTCCAGAGCTTGATCGCATTGTGTTAAAGGATAAGTGTTCAGCTCGTCCGTTTGCTGCTGTGGGTTCGGTACGAAAAGCGACTATAACTGCTCGGATTATGTCATTGATTCACCAGCTGTGTGTTAAGAGTATTCATGTGACGAAGCGTGATTTGTTTTATACTGATGTTAAGTTGTTTCAGGATCAGAGTCAGAGTGACGCCGTTTTGGATGATGTTTCGTGTGTGATAGGGTGTACGCGTTCTAGTTTGAATGTGGTTGCTTCTGAGAAAGGTGTGGTTGTTGGACGGCTTGTGTTTAGTGATAATGGGGATATGATTGATTGCACTAAGATGGGAGTTGGCGGCAAAGCCATTCCGCCCAATATTGATCGTGTTGGGGATATGTCCACTGATGCATTATTTGTTTTGCTGGTTGAGAAGGATGCTGCCTTTATGAGGCTGGCTGAGGATAGATTTTATAATCGCTTTCCGTGTGTGATTATTACTGCCAAAGGCCAGCCGGATGTGGCGACCAGGCTGTTTTTGAGGAAGATTAAGTTGGAGTTGAATTTGCCAGTTTTGGCATTGGTGGATAGTGATCCGTATGGGTTGAAGATTCTGTCTGTTTATGGGTGTGGCTCCAAGAATATGTCGTATGATAGTGCGAATTTGACTACCCCCGATATTAAGTGGTTAGGGGTTAGGCCTAGTGATTTGGATAAATATGGGATACCGGAACAATGTAGGTTGCCGATGACTGAGCAGGATATTAAGACGGGGAAGGATTTGCTTGAGGAGGATTTCGTGAAGAAGAATCCTGGTTGGGTTCAGGAATTGGAGTTGATGGTTAAGACCAAACAAAAGGCTGAAATTCAGGCTCTTAGCTCGTTCGGCTTTCAGTATTTGTCTCAGGTTTATCTGCCTCTAAAGTTGCAGCAGCGAGATTGGCTTTAATCAAACTCATCTTTGTATCAGCATACAGGATAACTGTTAGAGATTGTTGTACTAGCAATAAGAGAAAATTGTATGTTAATTGACAGCAAAGTTTATGTTCTGTATCTTAGAAATCTAATGCATGAATGAATGAAATAATGAATACTTTTAGACATTGAGGAAATTCTGTAACCCTTTTTATTTATATCAATTTTGGTTCTCATACATTGAATTTATATATTTACATCCACTTTTGGGGTACATGAAATGACAGTATACATCTGTAGTTAGAAGTATTACAGTATACAGAGTATATGACAATGTACATGAAGTGAAGAAAATCAAAACGGTACCCTAGTGAGCAGTGGCAGCATCTCGTCTTTTCAACCAGCTATTCAGTGACTTCCTTGTGACCATTAATCTTTGCAGCACAGCAGGTCGTCGAGCTTGAGATTTCGGGCTACTAGGCAGCTCACTCATTTCAACACCTTTTGAGTTTGAAACTAAATTTGAAGCACCTTCACTATGTAGTGATCTGTCAACACTCATACCAGGATTTACTGCAATCACCTCTAGCCCTAGTTCCTTATTCAAAAGCTTTGTTATTGCGTCTTTCACTGTACACTCTACACCTACTTCTGTGATTCCTATTATCACCACAAGATCATCTTTTATTGAATGCCCTGCAATGATATAGAATAGTTAACACAAGTAAAGAAGCTGATGAGACAGCATTTGCATTATATTCTATGTAAAATCCATACAGGCCACAAAGTCAACAGGAAGAATAAGAGCAACAATCCATACCTGATTTGTGATTTTCTCTGAGCATGCGTAAAACTGCAAGAACTACAAGCCGAGCTTCTACCTGCACAATATGAGAAAAACTTTCATTTGTAGATAGGAAATGAGTTTATGACTTGAGCAATTACTTGGAGCAGATTATAGTAGAAGAGTAGACCCTTTAACATATTACTTTGATGTTGATGGAAAACTTACTACTTTGGTGTTGTGTAGTAGTCTTAGTTGGTATTCTCAAGCATGAAAGTTTTATTTAAGAATTTAAGAGTCACAAAAGACCTAAAATTGTTATAGTGGGTCAATAAAGATGGAAAAGCCCTACAATTAATTGATTAAAGAAAATGGCCACAATTAATCTGAAGGATCAATAATTAGTTTCATGTATTTCTATGCCTACTTATATAGGGCCATGTGGGTTGGATGGGGCAGGTAAAAGCAACAGAATAGGGCCAATAACTTTCTAGGATTTCCATTTACAAACTACCATACCTTCGTAAGCCCTTGGATGTCAACTGCAAGGCTTTTAGTTGTATCCTTTCGTAAATGGGTTGCTACCCTCTCGAGAAGCAGACTTCGTGTTTCACCTATGTCAGCATTGTTACGTGGATCAGATTGTTTTTGCTGATTGTTTTCTTGTATTACTCCTTCGCACCATTCTTCAATGAGCAACTTAAGATAGTAGTCATTTGGTTTGTGCCTGTAAAAATATATTGATGAAACCCCAGCAAAGGTGAGAGCAGAAGTTATATCCATATGGAATTGAGATTTCAACATTCTTCATTTCAACTATAAGCAATTATATTTCTGGTGAAACACATTTACACAAATAGCTAGAACCTAGAGGAGACTCAACAGCCAACAGGCAACATACTAAGATTTGTAACAATTTAGACCCATAAGACTGGTGAGTGACTGAATGGTGACCAAAATAATGGTCGAACGTATGAGACCTAAAGAGTGCAATTCCTCTTTCAGCAAAGTTTGCTATAATAACTCATAAAGGTCACTCGATTGCAACTAGCAATTCAAATACTTAAGGTCAGTGCATGGTTTTTTAACCAAGACTCAGGTTCAGTATCTTCTTGACAAGGTGATACTCATATAACTGGAGTGATAAAGTATAATATCATTCATATGATCACAAAAAGAAGAAAAAGAAGTAGGAACAATGACACCAACGAAACAACTTGAGATCTTCATGTAAAAGAAGTGTTCAAAGATACAGAAACTACAATTCCACAATTAACAAGTCTTATGTAGGACACATCAGATTTTAGATTTTAGAAGTTACCCTGCTTTTCGCATATCTTGATATATAGCTAGGCATTGTTGAACTTCTTGTAAGGAACCATATGTACTTCGAGCTCTCAACAAAGTGCTATATGTCACCTGACATAAGCAGAATTTCACTCATCATCAGATTTTAGGATCATAAAGTGATATGTTCAAACACAACATAATTTCTTCAAGAAGCTGAACAATGTTTCTTAACAAGAAGCAGGAATACAGAAATAGGACATACCAAACTGCAGCAAAAATGTCAACAGAAGTGAAAAAGAAAATAGAAAATAAAAAATAAAAAATAGCTTCTCAGTTCATACTCACAAGATTTGGTTTAACACGGTGCTTCTTCATTTCTGAGAATAAAGAAAATGCCTTGTCAAGTTTATTATTTTCGACGCAAACCTGCAAGTCATTAAGCAAAAGATATTAACTATCACGTTTATTCAAAGTAACTTTATTTATTTTAAGGTAACAAAAGCAAACCTTTATAGCAGTTGTATAAGCAATAACATCAGGCTTGATGCCTATGTCAATCATGGTTTTCATTAACTGCAACGCAAACAAAGTGGTATAATTACTACAAACATCGATCGATTTAGAATGGTAATCAAGAAAAGAAGTATACAAGCATTGAAACTATTGTAAAAATCTCTCAATCAATTTCATAACAGCACTAATGCAAACAAAGCATAATCAAGTCAAACAAAGCATGAAGGGTAATGCCAAGCACACATTACTCCTTCCATTTCACCGTAACAACTCTACACAGTACATTAATATTCTCAACAAATGTAACAAGTTTCAGTTACAACCCCATATCAATCAACAGAAGGTGATATAAGCGGGCATCGTGGGCATCGTTTACCTGTAACGCACCCTCTACGTTTCCTGCTCTCCCACAAATATCGATCAAAATTGAAAAACTGATGTGATTTGGCGAAAGACCCAACAATCTCATCTCATCCATTAAGGCTTTCGCTCGGTAAAAGTCAGTACCACATGCTTTCAAAAGTATGTTGTATGTTGTAGTAGTGGGACTAAACGGTATACTCTTAGCGACACTCATATGACGTGATGCACTCACAATGTGCGATGTGTGAGAGCTAAGAGTTTCACTCGTACATAGAACACTTGAACCTTCATCTTCATTGGCACTGGGATCTTCAATAAAATTTTCTGGTGATCCATTACACTTCCAGGTGTGGAAAAGACGAAATGCCCGGTCATACTGACATCCCTCCACACACGCATGAAGAAGTGTGTTAAAACACTGTGAATTAGGTTGAGAACCAGCCAAGAGCATCTCTTCAAATAGTTGAGTTGCCTGATCAACAAGACCAGCATTGGCGCATGCACTGATCAACGATGACCAAGTAACTGTATTAGGAGTAACACCAGCTGACAGCATATCCTCTTTGATTTTAATAGCCATCTGCCACAATTTTGCATCTGCAAATACCTGAAAATTTTCACTCTTGTTGAAATAAACGCAACCAATTACAAATAACCTACGTAGTTGCAATTTAAACTGTCACAATTTCAACAGAAATAGTTCCATGTTGTGAAAGACACATAACATAGAGGAAATAGAGATTTACCTTGATAATTGTGCTATAAGTAAAAACATCTATTTTAAGTGCTCCGGTTGTTTCCAATTGCTGCACCTCTTTGTAAATGTCCTGAGCCAAGTCAACTCTTCCCGACAAACAACAAGCCTTCAGAAGAATGTTGTAAGAAGTCATATCTGCCTCAACACCTAAATTCTGTAAGAAAGACACTATATGAGACTGATAAAGTGATAAACATACGAGTCAAGATATACTCATAAATGGTACTAAATTCTTATGCCACATCTTATAGATCATACAGAACCCTTAACTAATGCAGCATAATACACAGTGAATAGAGTATCAAAAGTCTCTACATAATTGAACGTGAAAAGCTACAGGCTCCTCTACCTTTTTAGATTGGTTATGGGTAATGTTATTAACATGTAGACGGCAGGCCTATCAAAATTCAATGAAGTGTAATTTATAATTGAGTAAACTGCATTTTTCTATCCGAGCATGGGTAAACTTATCTACTGCCTCCGTAATCAATTACTTACTTGCAACAAAGGAACTTTTCAAGTCTCACAAAAAATACCCCTTTGTTGCAAGTAATCGATTACGGAGGTCGTACATGTTTTGAATTCTTCACCTTGAATTCCGAGCTGATAATGAACATTGAACTAAGCTCTTTAACTTGGTCAAGCTGAGGTGTTTCCCCCAAGGCCGAGTATATTGTTGTACTCTATTTTAATGACTATTGCTGTTACAGAATTAATGTTCATTGCAATGACCTACCAAAATACAACAATACATATATAATGCATGTTTCATGGTGGATCTATTAAAGGGATAATTTTTCATCTATGGACTATGGACTATGAACCTATAATTATCAAATAGGATTATAGAAAAAGCTTAGCTTTTCTTCACTGGCTTAGACTGGTCATGTGTAAAGCATTAAAGCTACTTCAAATAAGGCTTTTCTAAATCCACCAGGACCATCTAAACAAGATGATAAAATGATTACACCAAATTGTGCATCATCCAAATCAAAAATCACATGGTGAATGGTGATATATACCAATGTGAAACCACAGCAAGGAGGGGAAAATTGGATGTAAAAGATGTTATAAGAAGCAGAAAAGAAATTTGACATTACTCTTTCTTGATAATATTTACATATTACAGCTGCATAGTACTTCAATGCATGAAGAAAAGTGATAGAAAGTTGAGATGGGGCATTACTCGCATTTGTTTGTACACTTCCATTGTGTAAGCCAAGTCATGTGCATTTACGTTCATAAGACTGTTGAAGACATAAATATTTGGGGTAACTTTCTGAACCAGTAGGTCCTGCAGTAATTACAAATACAGGGATAACATGAGTAACAAAACTCAAATAAGAAAATAGCATAAAAGCATGGAATTACAGATAATCCTCGAAAAGTTTAGATGTTAGAATAAATGGTATGTGGACTATAGATTGACCTGGAACTTAATACAAGCATACAGCAAATCAAAGGGTGTAGCTCAAATGAGAATTGGCATATAATTATAAATTATACAGTTCAATTTCTGCAGACACATTTTAAAACCAGGTCCAAGCAGAGAATACATCTAATATTGTACTTTGTAGGGTATGAAGGTTTACACTAACCCCTGTGAAAGTTCTGTTAGCATGAGGTTTGATTAATTTCCACTTTTAGTCTTCTTGCTTTGACTCTTCTCTCATTTTCTTGTTTGAGTTTCACTTCCTTTCAGATTCTAGTAACTCCACTACATGAAATCAAAATCACCAAATTTCTGTTTCTGTTCCCTTAGTTATCACCTCCCATTGCTACTGACATCACTTTCAAAGTAAAATAGGAAATGTATAATTGACCCCTATATTGTTGCTCCAAGTTGACCATTGTTTCATCCCTAAATTTCAGATTTATAGAAAGACCCATCAAACATTGTACCCCACCAGCAAGATGTCGAGATGCAAAATTCTTTTGATGAGCCCCTCAATGAAATGAAATAGAGGATTTGCACCTAAGATGTAACACGCATGAATTCCACATCTCTAGTTCCTCTTCAATGTCACCCAAATTCGAAATATCTTTTGACACAATTCTTAAGTAATTAACAGTGCATTCTGCCCCTGTTGTTATACTGAATGTGTAAAATAGGTAAATCAGTATTTTTGTAACACCTTAAACACAAACAAAATGTCGAAAATCCTCTCAAGTTGTAGATTGACAACTACATAATCTCAGAAGCCACTTACAACATAAGCTTGATTATATTATGTTAAATTGATAATACAGCAAGAAGGATATTACATAAAAAATTAACCTATAGCGCCAAACTATCTAAGAAGTTATATTTGCAGCACCTCCTAATCACAATAAACAAAATGGATCGATTATTCTACAAAACAGATCCACAATAGGCAGTCGAGTAATTATCCGAAAATTTAGTCAAGCACCTTTAGGCCAACTTCAGGAGCATTTACAAGCTTCTAAAGTATAACACATTGAAAAATATGTTTTTGTTCACATAAATTTCGTTCAGATTACAGAATTCACTTAGCAAAATCGTATCAACAACATGATTAAAGTAGTTTGGTTTCATAAAGAAATCCCAGGCGCAACAATTTTTGGCAAAATAACATTACAGATCATTTCAAGCTTCTCAAAATTGACACCACAAACATTATGTTCTTAATTCATCACTCAAACCAGGCTTTGCCAAGAGCACAACTGCAAGCTAACACTCAAATCAAAAGCAACTTTGAAATATAGATGTTGACATCACATATTTAGGTATGCAAGAACGAAGCAATTAAGAAATACAGCCAGAAGGTAATATAAGGTAAATGACCTTAATTATCACTACATTCACACCACATGCACCAAATTTAACAGTCAAAAACAAAACAAAATGTACATCATTGATGAAAGGGAAATAGCAGAGCGCTATCCAATCATCTCTGTCAAAGAAGCTACCTCATAAATCAACCTGGACTTGTAGCAATCACCACATAAGCCACAAACATCGATAACAGTGCGGTAGACATACATGTTATGACCACTCAGCTTCTCTTTTGAAGCTTCAAATACTTTAATAGCTGAAACCAGATCTGATCTCTTTCCAAATTCCTTAATGATCGTACAATACAATATCTCCGCATGTGGAAGGAGGGAGGCATACCTGCCAAATTTGATATTGTAAATACCTATTATCAAAAACAATTATTTAATTGTAGCTATAGCTGTGTCTTTGAGCCATGTCCTAATAATGAACTGAAAAAGGAAATGTATCTACAAAAAGATTTATGAAAAAGCCTAGTACAAAGAACAGAAGCTAATAAAATTCTCAACACTAACTAGGCCAAACATAATAACTAATCAGAAAAACAGAGTCACATATCTTATCACAAAACATCTTTTGGATCACAACCAATGCAAAGGAAAGTAATCAGGGGACCAAAGCCACTTCTATAATTCCAAAAAATATATATATATAATGAATGCAATGCAGCAGCTGTAGTCTGCACTTTAACTCTAAGCCCTAAGCTCCTGAGGCACTAACTATGTTTATGCTTGTAGGTTAGCAACATATTGTATGAAAATGAGCAACTGTTCTCTGTATCTTTCTTCTTTTCTTTGTAGTATTTTTTTTTTTAACTTTTGTACGGAGTATATTTAATAATGCATGATACATTGGAGTAATTAGTTAGGCAAATATTTATATGTGGTTTGCTGTCATAGAACATCAAACACCTAACCACTCACCCCTAAAAGTCTATGCACGGAAAGGAAAAGGGACCTCACAGGTCAGACCCTTCACAAGAAACACCGAGACCCAAGGTAACAACCAAGGAGAAGAAGACAAGAAGATTGATGAAGAGAAAGACAAAGAAATCAGTAATCACTAAGAGGAATGTTTGTTAAGTTACTTTATGTAGTTCTAGTATCCTAAAATGGAAAGGGGATGTTTAAATTGTAGTATTAGTAGTCTGCTGTAGGAGTAGTAGTTTTTTAGGCAGAAATTGAGAGGAAAACACTCAGAGAGTTACCTCAAGTCATATGTGAGATATATGGCCTCGAGTCGTACTTATCATCGTATTCATCTTTAAGCAATCAATACATCCTAAACTTTCATTAATTCTAGCATTTTACTACTAATCACCTTACGAAAAACCAGTTCATTACATTTTCTCATTAAGTGAAATCATCTTTATTCTAGGAGAGAATGGATTCCTCCTATAAGTGATTCGTTTCCAATTCCACATTTCCACCCCATATAAAAGTGGACATTTTTATTAAGGACCCTTCTTAGCAGTTTGCAATTCCAAACAAACAACTTTTTCTGTTATTTTAAGTAGTCCGTAAAACATAACAGTTGAAGAATCTTTGCAACAGATATATATTCTACCCAATCAAATAGAGCCTAAAATGAAAGCTCCAGAAATTTCTGACAGCAAACAGCATCTAGACCGGGACTCTTAAAGTCTTAAGTCACCCTGCAGAAAATGATATATAGATAATAGAGAGATTTAACTAGAAATTCTCTGACTTTACAGCCCATTTTGGATTATACTGGTAAATGAGTAGTAGTTGCAAGCAATAACCAATTAAGCACAACAATTGTAACAACTAAGCAGCCTTGGAAACACTTCACTATAAATTATTTTATAATTGAAGGGATGTGAAATTTTGGATACGGAATTAATCTGTACTCATAACAATTATTGTTAGTTGCAAGCCACAATCATAGCAATTCACTCTCCTTTAGTCCTCCTCTCCCTCCATGTGATATACATCTAAGGGAGGATGAATCCCCCCCACCCATTTTCCTCCTTTCCCTCAAAATTCTAATCTCCAAATAGTTCAAACCAAGAATTATCTGGAGATAGAAGATGTTTTGTCCAATAAAGCTAAGGTGATTAGCTAAAGCACGGTTCCTAGCAAACAATCACTTTGGCATAGAAACAGTACCTGACAGCCAAGTTTGGGCTACGTCTGTTGACAGATATTCTTATAATATCACTTGGTTTTATCAAGTCCTTGATTGAGAATTTAAAACCTGGAAAATTTAACAATATGTTCATATGACAAGGAGTTTGAAGATTAACATTGAAGTTAGATCCCTCAAAGAAGCCAAAGAAACATTATGAGATACTACTGTATTAGATTATAAAGTATTCAAGACTGAAGCAATTAAGAAATCTACATCCACATACTAAACAGCTATACCTTTACAGCACCAAACAAAATTATCTAAGATGTAAATATAACATAAAAATATGGCATAACAGGAAGAACTACCCCTACCAGGTAAGTTCACGCAATCATACCATCTGAATTTCGCTAAGAAACTATGGCTGCTTGCCAACTCAACCTTGGCCACGTCAGGATGGCTAGCTTGAGCTCTCGGATCTCTAGCCAACTTATGTTTAAAGCAGTTAGTGATAGGTCGGAACTCATCATGGTTGAGTGCAGCAGTGGGATATCAATCAATCAATCAAAACCTTAGTACCATAATTGGGGTAGGCAACATGAACCAAAATTAATCGTTCCATATGGTCATCTTCTAAAGCAGCTAGTGGGCTACTAACGTGATATTCGTTAAGGTTTGGTGATTTTCCCCTACTTGATCACAGAGGGATTTGTGTAAGTGTCTCCTCATTTCGCCATTAGATTTGTTTCATAATTAAACTTGTTTATTATTTTGCTATATTCCTTACACTTCCTCTAAACAATTCATCTTTGGCCAATTGGCCTCCCAAACCAATTTAGTGAATCATCGTCATCTTATCCTCACTAACTCCAACTTTCGTCTAAAAATCTAAATTTTAACTTATATTCCTTCCACACTTCCCACACACTTCCATGTCAACATAAGCATATATACATTCTTCTTCATTCGATCCTCCCTAAAATCCCAACAATCCAACCCATGTTTTAATGTTGGTCAAATAAACGTCCAACAGAACATCCCATGAACATTAGGCATACACTATGGTCTCTATGTAGTTGAACCACACACTTCAAGGTAACTTCTTACAAACCATTGTTCGGGATATGAAATTGGTGCTCCCTGTACCAAGCCTTACCCATGGGATTAAAGCTTTAATGTTTAATATCATTAAATTCAATGCTATATTTTTTTTATGTCATAATTTAAATTTTCAAATATACCCACCACTCAAATAGGGCTGAATTTCCATTAGTATAGACAACTACATTCGGAGTATCCAAACAATAAAAAATTCAATTTGAATACTCCCTATGTCTCAAATTACTTGGTACATTTTGTTTCTATCAATTTTTCCAAGACGCAACCTCAAGCATATATATCTATTATCACATGCCCGAAGAAATTGAATATGAATATGAAGATATATATATGAAAAAACTACCAATCGACATGAATCAAACAAAACAGAATATAAACCAAATGCAGGAACTAATGTAAGACGGAGGGAGTACTAAATAGTTCCTCCACCCCACAAAACGCAACGTTTGGACCAAAACGCAGCAATTATTATTATTATTATGAAATTAAAACAATCAACATCAACAACAAAAACTTGAAAATTACCTGCTAATGCTTCCATTAACTCAACAGCTCTAATTAAATACCCATCATTAAGAACGCGAAAACACTCTCTTCTAAGCAAATCCATAGAAGACCCATCAAACATCCTTAAAACATCAACATTCAATTTTAACAAACAACCCAAAAACCCAACAACACCCTTAAACCTCCCTTGATTCAACCCATTAATAATGGAATCAACAACAAGTTTCGAGCTCAACGATTCGCCGAAACCCGAAAACCCATTCGAACTCAACACAGTATTGGCAAACACCTCAAAGTCTTCGAACCGTAATTGTTGGAGTAAAGTTGAGCTGATTTTGAGGTCAGTGGGGGTTGAATTGGAGGGTAATGAAATTAAGGATGATGAAGAAGGAGAAGAAGAAGAAGAAGAAGAAGGTGGGTGGAGTGAAGTGGGTTTTGAGAGAGAAAGGAAGATGAAGTTATGAAGTGATAAAAATGGTGATTGTTGTTGTTGTTGTTTATGGGTTAAGAATTTGGGGTGGTGATGGTGATGGTGAGGTGAAGGAGTGATAATGGAGGATGAAGAACATGTGATTATAACAACGTTCCTCATCCTCAAAAACTGAATGACTGAATGAATGGAGGTGTATAGTGTAAACGACAAAGTCCAAGATGATGAATGAGGTGAAGGAGTGATAATGTATACTTTTCCTCTTGTTGAATTACAAATTATAAAACAAGTGTGATGTTATTTTATCCGTTTTAAAATTGATGGATTTCCTCTTATCGTTTTATGAAATTTGTCTAATGTTTTATGCGGTTGTTGTTATGTAAAACAAGTTTAATCTTTTATTCATTTTCAGAATAGATGTATATCCTCTAATTATATTATAAAATTAGTGAATTGTTTTATTCGCTTATTGTTTTATTAAATAGACCTGATGTTTTATTTGTCTCAATAGTGATTAATTTTCCTTTTTTTTATTCTATAAAATTGACCTATTGTTTTAACCACCCAAAAAAAAGGGTTGCATATCTTCAACCATGCACCTAGTTACCTGTATAATTGATTTTTCATTAAAGATTTAACAGAAAATTATCTAAAAAAAATAATAAAAATTAATAGAAATTAAAAGAGCAATTAAACTTAAATTAATTTAGTTAAAGTATCAAATACAAACAATTACTAAATATTATTTTACAGAGATGTACAATATTTATTTTAAAAAATGACAAAAAAGGCCAAACAAATAACAAAATTCTTGTAACAAAAATTGATGGAAGTTTTGGAGGGGAAAACCAATATGTATGCAATGCTTATATGAGTGTCTTTACTTTAGTTATATGTATACAATGCTTATGTGAGTGTTTTACTATAGTTACAGTTATGAAGTGTCATAAATTTGATAAAGTTATTCCGTAGAAAAACAGAGAAACTCTTAAAAATTTCAGAGGGCAAAATAGAAGAATGGTTGTTGTTTGAAGGTAATTTCTAAAACTAACTGCGGAATTTTCCCTTGTCAGCTCTATTGGAAATGAAGTTCATTTTCGGTTGCTTTAAAAGAAGTTCTTGTCCCAATTGGAAAAACTGAGCCTTTTTGTTATACTTTACATATACCACCACGATTACAACTCTTTTTAGAGAGGAGAGTCTAGACTACTATACACGCGCGCGCATTGCCCGGGCTGGACTCGGGCGAGTGGCACAACATGTGCACAAGTGTGGGTGTGGCAGGAATTTTATCATGGTCTTATATTTTTTGGACAAAATTAATGACATTGATTTTGTAACTGTTGACAATTATTTCCCTTTGATTCCCTTCCATTTTCAGAGTTGATTTATTGCCTTCCATGATTTTGTCTTTGGTCGAGCCTTAATATTTCCCTACTTGTTTTTCTTCCTACTCTATATATTGTCCAAATTCTTTATTCTGAATACAAGAAAAATTTGAACTTTTTTCCTCTTCTAAAATATTCAAACACACTGATCTTTGGGCATAGTTCGAATGTGCTCTCATTCGTTCTATTGACTGCACCTTTGGTAACGGAGGTCGTGTATCCTTGGAAGTCGATCGCCGTGAGAATGTGTACGTGTGTTGGGCGAATTTCGATTTTAGAGCAGTGAAATTTCACGCCATGATCATCTTCCTTGAGATAAGTTTTGCCCTCTTTCATTACAGTAGTCATAACTCTTATAAGTCCTCCCAAAATTAACATGATAAGCTCTAGTGTACTAATACTAAGAATTGTTTGGGAAGTAACTTTTAGTTAGAGATTAGAGATTTGACCAAATCCAATCTTTAGGGTAAAATATAATAGTGTTTGGCATAGTAGTGATTGGATTAGAGTTTAAAGCTTGAGGTAGAGATTAAAGAGTTGTTATCAAACGTTAAATTTTAATTTTTAGCATTGAACCCAATAAATTAGTGTTCTATCTATTTACCCATTCTACTCTCTCTTTTAGTGCTTTCACGTACTCCTCCATCTTCTCCTGTGTTTTTCTTCCTTCCTCATTATAATTTAACCAATCTAACTACTCTTATCAATTTGATAATCACACACACACATGTATATTTGATTATCTGTCATCTAATCAGGTAGCAAGCAACATACTTAGGATTTTTAAGTTATATCTCAAAGGTGTAAAAAATAAAGCAAATAGACCAAAAGAATCATCTTCATTTTGTTGTTTGTCATTTAGTTGTTCTATATTTAGTCAAAATGTGTACTCTATTTAGTACCCCTGTATATTAATTATGGAGTTTTTGACTGGACATTGATTGTATGGACTATGGAATTATATTTGCGGCGTTCCTAGCCTTTGTAATTAATTGACTTTATATTTTAATATTGAATAATTTTGTTGCTACTATTGTTGTTTATTAATGATTCAAAATTGTTCTACTATGATTGAATGAATTTATGCATAAAAAGGTTAAATGAATGGACATGCATGCATGGGTGAATGAATAAGTGAAAGTAAGAATGAATGTATGAATAAGTGAGTGAATGAAATAAATGAAAGATTGAATGGGTGAAAGAATGAGTGATGTGGATTATTTTAGGGTGATTTTGCTTTCCGGTGAAGCTTGTCATTCTTAGTAGGTTTGGAATGGTTTTAGTTTAATTGTGTCTTCAGTTTTTTTTTTTTTGTTTTGTGTTGCGTCAAATACAGGAAGTAGTGTAATTGCATGCATGGGAAGTAGTATGTTGCATGGGATATACGTACTCCATCAAAAAAGGTAGTTACATTTAGGATATTATAGGTCCCTAGCTAATTAATATTATGCGTAGGATTAATTAGCTAGTAGAATCTTTAAATAATATTTTCTAATAATATTTGGGCATAGGATTAGTTGGTTAGGTTTATTATTTTGGATTAGTATAATTATTATCTTTTTAATTTTAGTATCTTTAATTTATCCTAGGTGCATGGGATGTATGCCCATATATAGTCTTGTCAGTTCATTAATTGATATACATGTTTTATGTTGTGCTTTTCCCTCATTTTGGGTTGATTCTTGTGCTAAATAGTTAAGATAGTGGCTTTGTTTTGATTAAATATCGTCTTTCGATGTTAAGTTATGTTTTGGAACGGTTTTAGCGTCATTAGTAGATTTTAAGAGCTTTTCCGGTTATTTTATGCTTCCTCGGTTATTACGAAAGCGCGGTTTTCAGTTTGTTTTATATGTTACAGGAGCGTAATAGGGAGTTATGAAGTCATTACAAGCTAAAACGAGTCACAGTGTGCTTCCCTCGAGATGCGTGCCAAGTTACAAGAAGCTACGAACGAGATTTGAAGGAATTGAGCGAAGAATTCATGAAGATCGTCAAAAAGTTGATTGCTTTAATTTGATAGATGCGAGCGCAGCCCTTTATATCTTATTCTTCTATGCGCCCGCGGAATAGGTCAGAAGCTTCAGTCGTCACTCAATACTCACCATGCGAGCGCAGGGAACAAATGGATTTTGACCTATGCGGGCACGGGTGCTGCGTTTAAGGCTCCGCTTGGCTTTTCCTCACGGTTTTGCTTCTTGGGTTTATTATAATTAATACCTAAATCCTATAAATACCCTATGTATTGGGTGCTCGACTCTAACTAGTTTTTAGCATAATAAACTTAGAAATCCTAAAACGCTTCTCTCTCTAGAATTTTAGAAGCAATTAGGTTGTTCTTGACGATTCGATTTCAATTTATGCAATTCAATCAATCTTTTGGTAATTCATTTCCTTTTGCTTTTCAATTCTCTTCAGTTCATGAATCTCTTTAATTTGTTAGTGTTTTCGGGAAATTGGTATAGTATAGAGGGAGATGTGAGGACTCAAATACAATGCTACAACACAGAGCGATTTGCTTTAATATAATCAAATATTTAATCACTAATTGCAGTTTGATCAATTAATATAAACATAGAGAGAGAAACTCTAGTTCTAGAGAGAGAAATACTTAATTATCATAATTTAATGCTGACATCAATCTGTCCCCTAAAGTAGAAAAAAAGGACCTATTTATAGGCTTCTCGAGAATTGGGTCATGCTTCAGATGTTGACGCGTGTCACATTCATGATCGTTGGATTGACTGCTAGGTTGACTTGGTGGGCTTGATAGTGATGGGCTTTGTCCTGTTGTCCAAAGTGTCATTCCCTCCTCATCTGACCTAATATTGCCACATATCACTTCCGTATTGGGCCACGTGTACCCAGTCATTGGGCCACGTGTCACCCAGTAATTGGATCACGTATTGGGGTAATATACCCCACAACAGTTAGTTTTTAGTTTAATTTAATTAGTTTTGTTAATTTAATTCTGAATTCAGTTTTATTAGTAATTAATTTAGTTTAATTCTGGTTTTAATTAATGTATGTTCATGGCTTTGTTATTTAATTCTGTTTTTGTTTTAGTTCCTTTAATCATGAGTGAGTAGTCTTTTTCTCTAGGGCTAGGGGATCTATGATCATGTTGTGAATTTACTTTTTGTTCGTTAATTAATTCTTGATTATTAGTTGAATTTCTATTATTGATTTCTATTGATTGCAATTAAATTGTGGCCAGATTTAGTTGTGAGTTAGGTAATTGTCAAAAACGAGGCCGAGAGGTAAGATTACCACAATTAGACCACTGAATAATAGGCAAAACGAATTTATGTGAGCGAGAGCCAGTAAAGGAGTATTGAGGTAATCTAAGTTCGAGAGAATTAGTGAGCCCTAGTTCAATGAATGTCAATGAATTGATTAATGAACGTTTTATGAATTTGTTGATTGATCATAGTGAACCAACTGCCCTAGGTGCTTATCATAAGAGTTTAATTCATTAATTTCCCATCATTTCCTTAGTTTTAGTTATTGTTTTCTTAGTTTTAGTAGTTTTAATAGAACTTGTTCACAAACGGCCCTTACACAATTTAGACTTTTAAAAACTAATAGAGTTTAATCGCTTTCCTGAGGATTTGATCCCTACTTCCCTAGCTATATTAGTTAGAGTTGTTCGGTATTTTTGAGAGGTGTGCGATAGCCTTGTTCATCAATAAAACTCAGTTTTTTGTGTGAGATTAAATCTAAAATTCGTGAGTTTATTCAAACTTGTAAGTGGGTTTGTGTTACCTTGCATGAGTGCTTTTCGTGTTCTTGAATTGCGTTTTTGAGTTCACAAGACTCTTAATCGTGTTTTGAGAGTATTTTCTATCCCTAAATTATAAAATCTATATATTTAAGCTATCCAACTCAAATCATACGTGAGTCTTTAGCCTAGATTCACATCAATGAGTAAATGAGTGATTACATGAATGAATTAAATGATGAATAAGTGACTTTGTGAATGACTTTGTGATTGAGTTTTGTGTTTTTGTTCGATTGTACTGAGTGATTGGCTTTATGAATGACTTTCTGATTAAATAAGCTTCAATTAGGTAATGGCGTTGGAATTCTACTTGCCTTTTGGGTTTGGCGTGGGTGATTGTTACTTGATATTGAATGATAAATGGATGAATGGCCAAAAGAGTGAGTGAAGAGATAAAGAAAGATTAAGTAAAAAATGGCTTTATAAATGAATTAATTATTGAATAAGCTTCAATGAATGTTGTTATAGTCACTCACTCACTTATTGTTGCTGTTTAATACATGAAACTTGGGTTCTGTGTTGTTATTGTAGTTTTTATTGTTGCTGTTTTAAGTTTTTATTGTTGGTCCTTATTATGTGTTGTTGTTAATTGTTATTGTTGCCGTGTCTTCTCTAGCTGCTAATGTGTATTGTCACTATTTGTGTTTTGTTTTTTATAAAGTTTGTGTATGTGGTTGTGAATGAACTAGAGAAGTTTGTTTTTTGTCACTATTTGTTTTTGAATGAACTATGGAATTAAGTTGTAGTGTATGTGGTTGTGAATTTCTATATGATGAGGTCGTCGCTAACCTATCAAAAAATAAGCCTATCTATTCCTCCTAGCTAATGTAGTCGGGTAAGTAGGGTCGAATCCACAGGGACTAATTCGTTTAAAATAGTTAAATTAATCCTAATTAATGCTAAGCAAGCTAGTAAAAATATGTTGATTGAATAAACTGATAACTAAACTAATTGAGTGAAACAATTGAAATTAACAAGAATGATTCAAGAATAAAAGGCGATTCTAGGTCTAGAATTCCCCACCAACATGGATTAATTCAACAATCAACTTCCCTTTTTCTCAAAATAATTGACAAATAATTCATAGGATAGATGCGCCCTAATAATACCAATGATTTCTTTCGATCAACCAATGGCTTCCCTAACCTTGCAATCCTACCTATTTTCATAGATTCATGCAATTTAAAGACTTTATGCATAACATCCTAAAATCCTAACAAATTCCATCAATACTTTCACAGTGATGCCCTTTATCTTAAATTAGGGTTCTTATGTCGATTAAGAATCAACCTTCATTGCAAACTTATTCACATTCAATAAATACTATTTCTAGTCAATTATTGATAATTAAAACCAACCCTAAAATAAATGAATTATAAATTAATTAAAGTTTGGGAATTGGGGATTTAATTGCAAATTAATCCATATTAGGGTTCATCCTAACCCTAGAATTTGAGAAATTACTCACACATATTAACTAAATAAAATAAAGAGATAATAAAATAAAACATGATTAATAATAATAACAAGAAAGAAATGAAGAAATTTTACTTGAAGTAATGGAAGAATAATGAACCTTGAATGTTGAATGTTGAAGAGAAAAAAAACCAAAAATACAATTATGCGTCAAAGTTGAAGAACCAAACTAACCTGATATTTTTTTTCCTCCTTTTTTTTCTCTTTTTTTTGTTTCCTAATTTATATCCTATCTTAATTAGAGTAAGAAAAAAAATATAGATTAGGAAGATAATTTAGGAAATTACAAATATGAAAATTTAGGCCTCTTTGCACAGCTGGGCACGACCAGCTCCCAATGGGAACCCAGCTGGCCAGGCAGCAACTCGAGAGAGAAAAGACGCACAACCCATTGGGCGTTGGTTCGCGTTCTGAAACGCTGGGTCAACTTCGGAAGGCGGTATCTCTAGTTATAGGCATCGGAATGGGGCGTGTGACCTATCGTTGCGAAGCTCTATGAATCTAGTTTTCAACGCTGCTTGAATCGCATCGATCCGATGAGAATAACTCGAGATATAATCAAAATAGTGATCATAGGTCAAGCTGAACTTTCACAAACACATGAGTTTCTTCACTTTTAACTCAATTTCACCCCAATAAGCTGTGCCATGACCCACATAAATGCTAAATGGACTTCATATGATGATAATGCTCGAGTGAAACGTCCATAATCTTCAGCTCTCCTCTTATAATTACCCACTTTGCTCAACTTTGCTCCGAAAGCTTCCAAATAGCTATAAAATTACCTGGAAAATTAAGAAAACCACAAACGAAGCGTAATAGAGCACAAAGGAGATAATTAATGCAAATAATGCCAAAAATACATCTATATGGACCAAATATGCTCCAAATATGCACCCAAAAATGCCCAAAAACACAATATAAACGTGAGTTATCACTATTTTCTCAACTCAGTGAATTTCGACGTAGATGTACCAGATGATGCTCCTGATCTGCCTCTATCTTCTGCTCCCGCTACAGTTACCTTTGTCTACAAGTGATGCTCCCTGCCTTGCCTTGACCCCTTGCTGCAGGGGCTCTTTTATATGTAATTTTTTACTGAATTTCATGTGATACAACTCAATGTAATTGGAAATTATCAATATAAATGTGTATATAACATTTAATGTCTAATTTTAGCATAATAACAGCAAAAAAAATTGTTTTTTTGGGTGCTTATTCGCTGTGGTTTTTCGAAAAAACCGCAACAAATAAACTTTTTTATTGGAGGTAAAATTGAATATAAAAAAACCGCAGTAAATAATAATCATTCCCACAAAAAAAAAAGGCCTTATTTGTTGCGGTTCAACCGCAGCAAATAAGTTCTCCTCCTTTTGCTGCTACTCCCAATTGCTGCGGTCAAAAATTGGAGCAAATACCCCGGTTTTGATCGCCACAAATGTGTTTTTATGTACTACTGCTCAATAACAATGGGCAAAGTTCTTTAGAACTAGTTATTTGGTGAAATAAGTTTGTATAAGTTAGCTTTCATTTGTCTTTCGTACGTAAAGATTGTCAATATTTAATACTCAACTTTTAAAAATAACTAATTAGTGGTCTACGCTTTGTACATTAAATTAGTATTTAATTCCAATATTAATGGTGTTGGCATTCATTGATTTAAAAACAAGAATAATTTGGTTGATGTTTGTGTATTTATTGTTAAATGTGATAGTGGATGTGTTGGGTTGAACTTTGCAGTTATATGTGGAGGTAATAGTAGGGAACGGTGCAGGAATTGAATCGTGTTGATGATGTGTATTTTTCGGGGTTTTAGCTCTTTAGTGCAATAGAGATAAACTTAGCTTCAAATAACCTTCACTCACTTATAATTCAGTAAAGATCTTTATTCAAAATTATGATTTCACTCGCGAAAATCACGAATTAATGGATAGTTTGAGAAGAACTCGAATTTCTTCACTCACAATTAGAATTAATCTCACTTAATTTTAGATTACACTCACCTAAAACTAAGGGTTTTATGAATTGATTTACGCTCAATTCACAAGAATAATCTTGAACTCAAACTCGTCCAAAACTAGTGTTTATGCACACACACAAAATTTTAATCAAAACAACTATCTATTATATTAATGAAAACAAAGGAATATTTATAGGTAAACATCCCTTGCCTTTAGGCCCAATTTAAGAAGATAAAAATCATAAAACAAACTTAGTTTCAAAGTAGAATAAATCTAACTAAAAACTGATTTCCAATTTGACAGGCGAACAAAAAAAGGAATAAAACAATATCTTCAAATTTTTTTGGATTTTTGAAATATTTTTCCTTGAAATTAGGTTCAATAAGCTTTCCAACGAGTACTCACATGTCTCCTAGCTTAAAGCGAACTATCAGTAAAAAAATCATACAAGTGAGACGATATGTGAAATCAAAAAACTAGAATTTTTCGAGAAAACGCCCAAGATTGAAACTTTTAATCAGGAAATCTTGAAAAACGTAATTCTCATGTCTTCTAAACCATATATGCTCGAAAATAACACTAATCCTCTTAATCACACGGATCTTTTGGATTGACGCAACTCAATCTCATGATAAAAGGTGACACAATAAAAATAAAAAAAAAACAATTAAAATTAAGGCTTCTATTTCACATCAATTGGTACAAGCATTATTTAGAAATTTTTCAAAAAAAAAAAAAAAATACATGTTATAAGTAACGGGTTAATATACTACACATTACAAAAGGGTTAATGTGAAAATAAGCCACACAAAGTATAGGTTATGAGTGTAAATAAGGTGTTACCTACAATCACTTTAGTTAGCAGTCTTGTACAAAATGGCATTACCTATAACCCCCTTTAGGTAACGGGCAATGATGAATGGCCATTGCCTAAAGTCGGGTTTTAGGTTACGGTCATTTTGAAGCCTGTAACCTAAATTAAAAGTCTGTTTTAGGTTATGCTCATCGTTTGTTACCTAAAGGTACGTATATGTGACGGACTATAGCTTACAAAAGATATAGTAACCTATAGTCCATTTTGGCCCGTTACTTATATTGAGGAAGAAAGGTGAAATTGGGAATTAAAGATTGTAGGTGTGTTGTACTTAGGGTAATTACGCATTATAATTTAAATACTTTGTATATGTTAAAAACTTATATATTGATGAATGGTATAATCATATCTAAAATGATATAGTGGACTTTTGAAAAATAAAATTGTATTTTAAATTATATAGCCAGCTTCTGAATAGTATAGTCGTTTTGCTACTCATACTCTATAATTACCTTTAAAATTATATACGGAGTAGTCACTTTTAGAAATGATACAATCGCTTTTTGAATGATACAAATAAAATTTTAATTTATCTTTTAAATGATATGGTGAACTTTTGAACAATATAATCCTATTTTAATTTAATGACACAGTCATATGGTTATTTTTTGATGATATATTATGTTCAAATGATATATCCGGTAATTAACTTTTTGGTGATATAATTACCTAAATAATGATATAATTATTTTTTACACAATATAGTTACTTTTGGAGGATATAATTAGGGTTGTACAGAGTTTGGTTTAAACCTTAACTAAACCAGACCAAATCGCAATTTAGTGGTTTGGTTTGGTTTGTGGTTTAAACAAAATTGGTTTGGTTTATGAATTTTTGAAAATATGGTTTACGGTTTGGATTGGTTTTTCGAAAATAATAAACCAAACCAATCTGCAAACCAATAAACTGTATTTTAAATATAAATATATAATAAATGAATTAAATATATTATATATTATAAATGTAATAGGCTTGTGTAGTTTAAAAACTAGTTAATCGTATATTATTTTCATTGTATCTTAAACATTTTGGGCCATATCGTTTATATTAAGTTAATCAGGTAATAAATACCATATTTTATAAAAAAAATCATCTCGTTATATACCACAAAGGAGCAAACCAAATCACACCAACTCGCATTATTGCAGTTTGGTTTGGTCTGATCTGGAAACTAATATAGTTTGGTTTGGTTTGAAAATTTGGACAAACCATATTATGCGGTTTGGCTTGTACTCAAACCACACAATGTTCACCCCTAAATATATTCGTACTTTGAATGATATAATTATATTTCTAATAATATACTCACCTATTGAATGATAAAATTTATATTTATTTTTAGTTGGTATAATTACCTTTTGTGTGAAATAATCCCTTTCGGAGTGATCTAATTACTTTAAGATGATACGAATATCTTTCAAATGATATAATGATATTTGAAATGATATAATCACGTTTAAAATGATATAATCAATTTGATTGGATGATATAGTGAGCTTTTACACAATATAATCATAAAAACATGTTGGTTGCACAATAAATTAGTGTGCATCAGCTTCATATTAGAATTTTTATTTGGCAAAAGAGAAAATGAAGCAAATTGTTTCCGTCCATATTTAACACAAATATCTTTCCAAAATTGAAAAGATATAGAAGGATTATACTTATACCATGTCAATTTTTGCTCACCAATCCTACTACAAGCTTCCAACCATGACCACTGACCCTTCATCCCTCCTAAGTTAAGTCCAGTTTCAAATTCTGCAGTCTTGAATAATTAATTTAATTTTTTTTTGAAAACCCTTCACTCTTTCCCATCCAAATGCAGTAATTTGATTTATACTTCCCTCCCCTTCCTTCTTTTTCCTTCTAAACTTTTACCTAAACACACTGTAAATTATTCAATAATAAGTTCATGCAGAAATATCATGAGCTCATTAGTTAAATACAATATCTAATTTTTAATATTTTTAATTCAATGTAATTTTGATTTTTTTTTTGTTTACTCATTCATATTCACTTGAATGAAATAAATATATTTGTATTCATTATGATATATACAGATTTAATTGTTGTCGTTAACTAATAAATTTGTTTCAAAATTGATTTATTTCTTCATTTGCTTTTGCATCTATAGCAAAAATCAACCAATTTCACGAATTTTATTTATTGTTATTCGAAAACTCAATTCATTTTAAATATAATCATTAACATTTGAGAAGTCATGCCTTTTTTTGGGAGGGGGATATTTAATGATGTTATGCAACTTAATGTTGGATAATTATTTTCGCGTTGATGTTTTCTTTCATTTATGTTTTTGATTGCAAATGATTGCCAAAGTTATTTAATTTCCCTCTTTTTTTTGTGATTGTTACTAAAATAACGACTTTAATTTAATTTTTATTATAATTATTTCGACAACTGCAATTTATGTTATGTTATGTTAGGTTTGTTTTTTTTATTAGTGTTGGAATGTTGTTGTGCATGTCTAACCTAATAGCTTTCTTTACATTAATGCTCTCTCATTCAGACCACAAGTAAACCTACCATAATTCCATCATAGTCCAAAGCCAAACTGAAAGTCGGGAACGGGGTCATATTCAAATACGAATATTGGAAACAACAAATCTAAAAACCAATCATGATGGACACGCCTAAATGTGAAACCAAGATTTTCCTTGTATTAGAGACAAATTTGGTTAACATTGAATACCCATATGAAGTACCCAAACACCAAATAGTCGACTACCCATATGAAGGGGTGTTTGACGGTTTGGTTGCTAGCTTTTCAGTTAGCTTTTTGCTTATTTGGCTTGGTTAAACAACCAAAATACTACCAAAATACTTGTTTGTTTTTTGGCTTTTTACATAGTTGAAAAGTTAGCTTTTAAGCTAAAGGTCACAAGCTAGTAAGAGGAGCCTTTTCTTTTGGCTGGTAAATAAGTGAATTAGAATTATACCCCTTAAAAATTAAAATAATTTTATTTTTTAATTAAAATAAACATGTCCTTAAGGTAATTGTATACACTAATAGTCTAAAGCTAACGACTAGTTACCAAATAAAACAACTGCCGGCCAATCAATACAATCAACCGATCAAATGAGCCAGCAACTAGCAGCTACCTGCCAATTACGCCGAAGTACGAAAGTACCCCTGCTAGATTGACGTCATCTACAACTCTACAAGGTTGTGACACAAAATACAACCCCCCACCTCATCAAACATCAAAACCGCCTCCTTTCCTTTCCAATGGAGTTCCCAAACCCAAACCCAAACCCAAACCCAAACCCACTGCAATCAGTGTCATCCTTGATCCACCACCTCACCACAGACCTCACAACTCACCTCAACAATGGCCGCAAACTCGCCGGAACCCTAATCTCCATTCTCTCTCCTCCTCAACCACTTTCTCTCTCCTCCCAATTCGCTTCAATTACCCAACCAAAACAACAACAACCACCACCACCACTAAACGACGCCGTTTCTTTGACCTCTTCTTCCGTCGCTAAAACCCTTGCAGGAACTTCGGTTTTCACTGTTAGTAATACTAACAATGAGTTCGTCCTCATTTCTGACCCTAATTCCGGCGCTAAGTCTATTGGTTTGCTTTGTTTTCGCCACGAAGATGCTCAGGCTTTTCTTGCTCAGGTTTTGTTCCATTTCGACTTTCGCTTCAAATGTCGTAATTATCATTTGTTTTTTTGTAAAATTACGGTCATTATTGTTCGTATTGTCTCCGTTTCATTTTGTTGGTTATGTATTCCTTTCGGAGTTCAATTTTTCGATTACGGTCAATATTGCTTGTTGTTTTAAGGGTTGAATTCGAGAATTTAGTTGAATTGTTCAGGTTTTAATGTTTTCGGAAATTTATTACTACCTCCATAGCTAATTAGTTGCAATGATTTGCTTATCATGCATGTTGAGCCATTTTAGGATTACGAGTTTATGAACTCCGTAACTAAGCCCTTCGGAGTCCAATGTCGTGATTATTGTCAATGTTGTTTGTAGTATTTAGAGTTGAATTCGAGAATTAAAGTTGAATTGTTGAGGTATTTGTGTTTTCGGAAATATTACTAGCTCTATGACGGATTAGTTGCAATGATTTGCTTTTCATGCATGTTGAGAGTTGAGACATTTTTTTAAGCATTTGAATTTTTTATATTTTTGTACTCAATGCATTTGAAGCTCTAAATTATGCATTTGTATAAAATTATAATGCGTAGTAGATTTTAAAATTACCCCCTTATTTTTCAGTTAATTTGTTAGGTTTGCTTTTTGCACAATTTGCTATGCATATTAATACTTCCTTTACACACTTTTTCTAAAGCGCAATTTCAAATATTGATGTCTTAAAAAATTAGTAAACGCAATTTGTTATGTATAAGTAGAAATTATAAACTTAAGAGAGAGATATGATATCCATCTACCATATGGATTAGGTAAAATTGACAATAATAAATCCACAATAAATGAAACCTTTGCAGCATATAAGGATGCTAAATGTAAGGCGAAGGTAGCAAGCAAAAGAAAAGGCTTTTTAGGAGATTTATGAAAGTTTTGACTCTAAAGAGAGAAAAAGAAATCTTTAGAATGGCAAAGCGAAGACAGGAGGTGAGGAAGGCTATTAGCATGGTAAAGTGTGTCAAAGATAAGAACCATAAGGTTTTTTTTTTTTTTTTTTTCAAGATGAGGACATAAAAGACAAGTGGCAGGGGTATTTTGATGAATTGTTTAATGGCATGGGTACTTCGATGAATTGTTTAATGGTACGGGTACTTCAATAAATTTTTTTAAGGCAGTCTAGGAGGGGAGGGGTCATAGGAGACACGCCGGTGAATGCAGAGGAAATTAACATAGAATATGTGCGGAGAATTAGAAGGGTAGAGATGGAGACGACATTGATGAAGATGAAACCTAAGAACGCAGTTGGGTCTTGTATGGGTAAGGTTGGTATTGATTGTGTGACACAATTGTTTAATAAGGTCCGAAAGATTTCGAGGTTCCAATTTAGAAGAACAAAGGAGATGGTCAAGATTGTTCTAACTATCGAGGGATCAAGCTTATGAGCCACACTATGAAGTTGTGGGAGAGGGTGATTGAACACAGGTTGAGGGCATGCACAAACATCTTGGAAAACCAATTTGGTTTTACAGCAGGGAGATCCACTATGGAAGCAATTTATTTGTTAAGAAAAATGATGGAGTTCTATAGGCGCGATAGAAGGACCTCCATATAGTTTTCATTAATCTAGAGAAGGCATATGACAAGGTTCCAAGCGATGTACGTTGGTGGGCAATGATGGAAAAAGGTATCCCACGAAGGTATATTGACTTGATTAAGGATATGTATCGGGATGAGTCCACAAATGTAAGGACTTATGGTGGATTGACTAAAGGCTTCCCTATAACAATCGGGTTGCATCAAGGGTCGACGTTGAGCCTTTTTCTTTTTACAATGACGTATCAAGGTTAATCCAAGATGGGTACCATGGTGCTTGTTGTTTGCGGATGATATTATATTGGTGGATGAAACTAAAGATGGGGTTAATGCCAAATTAGAGCAATGGAGGCAAAGGTTACAGTGTATAGGGTCTAAGGTAAGTTGAAGTAAGACAGAGAGTATATGGAATGGCGCTTTGGGATACATAGTGGGAAAAGCAATGTGGTGGTGAGGTTGGACGGAAAATTTCTAAATATGAGGGGATATTTTAAATATCTTGGGTTAATCCAAAATAATGGTGATGTTGACGAAAATGCGGCACACAAGATAAAGTCCGGGTGGCTTACGTGTAGAGCAGCCACAGGAGTTTTATGTAACAAAAACATCCCTTTAAAGTTGAAGGGAAATTCTACTAGACTCCATAAGACCATTGTTGCTCTATGAACACTCTACACTACAAAATTTTGGGCTTATAAGAAGGAGCACAATCAAAAGGTAGGGTTTACAGAGATGCGGATGTTGAGGTGGATGTGCGGAAACGTTGCAAGGGGTAAAACCAAAACTGAAGTCATATGTAGGAAAATTGGTGTCGCATACATAGCGAGCAAACTTAGGGTAAACCACTTGCGTCGGTTCGTACATGTGTGACGATGAGACGAGTGGAAGAGCAGGATTAGGAAGATCTCAAACAAATGAGACCGAAAATGACTTGGTTGGAAAGATTTAGAGAGGAAATGAAGCTTTTGGATTTACAGGGGAATGAAGTTCTGGATTGGAGGGGATGGAGGAGGAAAATTTATGTGGATGACCACATGGAACGATTACTTTTGGTTCATGTAGCCGACCCCAATTATGGAATTAAGGCTCCGATTGATTAAATAAATCCACTTTTGGCCAATTTTCTTTTAAATAAACCCTCTGTTTGTAAGTCTCGTAACAAACCCACCTTTAATTCTATTTTACCAAAAGCACCCATAAAGATTCAAATAACTCTCAATTTTGACAAAATATAAGTAGTATGTAACGTAAAGAAAAAAAGATAAACCTTCAAGTAACTCTTGAACAAATAACACTGTATGTCCTGTCGTTATTTAATTTTAATTGAAGCTTTATGAGCGCATTTTGTGCAAATTAGGGTTAAAGGTAGGTTTATTCAATAATTTTAGAGGTAGGTTTATCTGAAAAAAATTGGCCAAAGGTGGGTTATTAAAGTCAACTTAATGTTATTTTTTCGTATTGCATATATCATAAAAGGCAATCGAAGCACGGTATATAAATAGTGTCAATTTCTAATTATTGCTACTAATTGTTTACGGAAGTATTATTATATTTCTTAAACAAATTTTCTTTTTCTAAATTTCAGGCTCAGTCTAGAAGGAAGGAGTTGAGAAGTCAAGCTAAGATTGTTCCAATTAGCCTAGACCAGGTGAGTAATTTTGTAATGCTAGTTACTGTAACGATTTTACTAAATTGCAAGCTCAAACTTTTTATTACTTTTTTTTTCTTGGTAAAATGGAACCCTGTATTAAAATTAAATTTGACACTATATATATTCTATATTTATTGCAAATTTATTTGTCAATAAAAAATACTGTTATTTTTCTGCCATTGTAAAAAGATTTCAAGTGGCTTGAATAGAAAGATAAGTTTTTGGATGAGTTTGTTTAATGATTAATTGACCATAGAGCAGGTAATTTGTTTTGATCAAGTATTTTGGAAATTTTATTTGAAAGGAAAAGGGTGTAGTTGGGTGATTACGAAGGTGATGCTAGGGTCGTTTGTTATGTTATGTGAGAGATGTGATAACCCATAATCTGTACAATTTTCTTTGCAAATTCCAAGGAGAAAAAAAGGGTGATATCCACCAATCTTGCGCCCTCTTCCGTCCTTGAATGTTGCTGTATGGGATAGACTGCTAACAAATATGCAGGTTTTAAATTCCTTTCATCTCTTGAAAAGCTACTTGTATTGAATCACAATATCTTTGTGTTAGTGTTCTTTACAAAATAATTGTGTTTTGTATCTATTTTTTTTAACGTGCTAGTTTTATTTTTCTCTTTTTTTATAATTTACATTTCTGATGGGCAAGTTAATTGGTGAGATTGCCAATATGATACAATATTTTAAAAGATGTTGATATCCTATGTTGTTACTTTGTGCATCTCTCTTGCACCTCTTTGAATGCTTCTCGTTTTGCTAAAGTAAAACATAATTGGTAAGTCATGAATAGGGATATTTCATGCTTGATAAAGGGCAGTATTTGTAAAGTAGCATACAAGAGGTTGTTATTAACCGTTTAGTATGTGTATCTCTTACTTTCACACAAATGTTATGCTCCTTTTTTGCATTCTTTCTTCTCCCACCTCATAGTCCTGCCTTATTGTTAAAATTATCTTATCCACCACTTTTTGCAGGTATACATGTTAAAGGTTGAAGGAATCGCATTTCGCTTCTTGCCTGATCCAGTTCAAATAAAAAATGCGTTAGAGGTAAGCCTTTCATTTAAATGATTTAAGTATATTAAAGTTAATGTTGTTATTACTTATTCTATTTGTTCCAACTGGCGATAGCCTATGCAATGTTTATGACACTAGAATGACACCCCCACCCCCTCTTTATCTCTTTCCCTCCATGTCTGTAGCAGTAGCTGGATGTTTTTGCTAACCTTAGTTCCCTTCATCCTAATGTAGAGTTTTGCTATGCTTTAAAGGTGAAATTTCAAATTTTGATTATCTTCCAATCTTTTGTTGAGTTAAATAAACTCTTAAGATCTAAAATGAGCTTTTATGGCTCAGACTTCATAATATCTGTTTAGAATATGAAAGCTCAGTTTAGCGTTACCCTCGAAGTCAAAAGGGTTCTTGTAGTTATTAGTTTTACTCAATGAACATCAATTGAAAACCCCCAAAAGTTCAGCAAAGGAAGATTCCTTTAATGCTCTACCGTTCATTGTAAAAGTACAATCTGTAAAGCCTTAGTCAAATTGTACTTTGGGCGAAAGCTAATCATACATTTCATCACTTTCTCCTTGTTAAGCTTGGGACCCGCAATGTGTAACATTTACTCACAGGGATGAAAGAGTAATCAGAATGACACTTGGACTACTTGCCTACTTCCTTCTATTTCAATGGTACAGAAAAAGAAAATTACTTTCAAAACCGTTGGTAGGTTAATAGGTTGTTTATTCATCATGTGAGCCTATTGTGGAAGATTCCTTTTTATTAGGAGAGAAACTCAGCAAAATCACATGTTATTTGAGCTTTATTCAAAGAGAAAAGAGTGAGAAAAACACTAGGAAAAAGATATGTTGCCGATTTTGCCGGTGGATCTCTATCACTGTTAGGTCGTGTTTTTTTCCCAACTCTTTTCTTCCCTTTCTCTGATGTTTGTTTCACACTCCTATCCCAATCCTTTTTTTTTTTTAATAGTTACTCCTTGGAAGGTGAGGAAGAAAGTGATATTGAGCCTTAAACACAAGAGGCGTGTTCACCAGGGTGGGGGGGGGGGTCTTTACTGAACAACCATGTAATAAATACTTGGCTATTCTGTAACAGAATGGGCGTTCTACAATGGGTTTCTCAGCTGAGTGCAATAAGTTTAAAATCACAGCCAACTTGCTCCAATGGCTGTTATGAAACGGTGGAATGCTGCTCTGTAATGTGTTTGATAATGGAACACCCGTTATTTTTCATGTGCCTCCAGCCCTCCAACTAGTTGAAGATCTTGACTTTTGAAAATGTAGTGTATATATTTGTAGAGGATGTGGTAATTTGGGCTTCTTAATTAGATATTTGATAGCATAATTGAGCTTTTATATATTTACTATGTTTCTCCGTAGAGGACATGGTGATTTGGGCTTCATTTTTTTTTAAGGGAAAGATTAAATTTCATTAACCGAAAGCTATACTACAATACAATAGGTATTAGGGAAAAGTAAAATGCTAGCTAAATAAATCAAATAAAAATCTTTTTAATATAACTATGATGATGATGATGAAGAACCAAATTAGACAATATAAATCCCCATTTGTCTGCTGAATCATGCAGCCCAAAGGAGTCTATTTTCTTGACATAGTTTTGAGAAGAAATTTATTTACCTGGCCATATAAATCTCATCCTCAATTCTAGCACCAGTTGCAAAATTGCATGATTGACAGCCCATGAATCGAACCTTTCAAATGAAAAAACACAAATGTTGAATCTGATCCCCAAACTCCCACTTAAGAGGAGAACCAACCCAAAAATTGTGTGAGAGAACGGAGAATTATTAAATACGAGAAGCATAAAAACTAAAAATTAAACAAAGATTTGGGGCTCACCACCATCGAAAGGATGATGGCAGCCCTATGAGATTGAAAAAACTATTATGGTTTTTTTTTTGAGAGAGAGAAAGGGGTAGGGGTTTTTTTTTTTGGTAGCATAATTGAGCTTTTATATGCTATATTTTTCCTTTAATTGTAGTGTTTAAAGAGTGATAATGCTAAAACTCTATAGATAGAGTTGTAAATAAGCGAACCAGTTGCTGAGTTGAATCCTAATGCTTCTTAGTTAGAGATGAAGAATTGTGTTGGTAGAATGGCTAAAGAGATTTTTGGAGAACCAAATTGTGGAGTGGTAGACCACCATTGCACAAAGACATGACTAGGTGGAAAGAAGAGACTTCTATAAATACATTCATACTGATGTTTTTTGAAATTTCAATAAGCTCCCTTGGTGTACTCATAGCCTACTAACATGTTGAAAATTTCTGTAGTTATACATTTCGCGTATGAATTTTGAAGATTCTCTGACACCAAAATTAAATTCCATCATATTAGGTGAATAAATTATGCCGTGTTTTTAGCACAAGAATGTTCAGCAAATTTTAGGAGCTCAGCACTCATCTACGAGTACATGATGTGAAAGGCTATGTAATATGGACCACGTTTCTTGGACATACTTAAGGCACTAGATATAAACAAATCTTAAAAGACTTGCATATTTAAAGAATCTAAACTCTAACTAACTTGGGAAGATCTATCCTAATCTAACTGATTTTGTAGCAACTAATTTCAGTCATAACTACCTGTCAATAATCAAAATTCTAATAAGCAACAAGATCCTAACTAACTTAGGGTACTTCTGCAACAAGCAAAACCAAATCAGTTTTGTTGGGATTTTATTCTAACGACCTCTAATAACTCATAATTCTATCCTAACAACTTAACTATATCTGAACTAACAAGTTAAAAGCATGGAGATTAAATTGAACTATTGTCTATGATTTTGATTCCTCTGCAGTGTGTTGTAATCTAATAGTTATAACATGTCAGACTTTAAATCCTTATATTCATTATGCAATTGAATTCACAGTCTTTTTTTTATACTCTAGCTTAAAGCATCGGAGACGAAAAGAGGGTTTGATGGTGTTCCCGTGTTTCAGGTATATTAATTAGCATGATTTCTCAATTAATGTTTTATTGATAATTATTTTTTTTTCATTCGTTTGTTTATGTTGTCATTTGATTTTTCACTAGGCCACTTTCACCAAGGAGTAACTTGTTAAATGATGCCATTTTATGTAATCACGTAGCTCGTAAAATGCATATTAATATTGATATATAGTTATCTTAGTTTTAAAAGCGGCAAGGTGCACTACGGCGCTAAGAAAATTGCCTCTGGTGGCCGAGGCGCATACTCCTACGAGAGGCGCACCGACGCGCACCTAGGCAAGGCACAAAAGCGCGGGCTTTTTGGACTTTTCTAGGATTTCATGTTTATATTTAATTTTGAATCCTTTTGAGCTTGACCCACGAGAGGCACACACCCCTCTTGCGCCTAGCTGCACCTCTCGCCTTTTACAACTAAGATAGTTATAGATTGTATATAGGATCTATTGTCTCTATTTGATATGAGAGAAGTAATGTTATCTGCTCCCACTGTTCCTTAATGTTGGTTATGTTTGGTATCATGCACATTGGTTAAGGAATTTGGATGGTAGGGAAAGATTATTAAATGTAAAGTGGAAAGAAGTAAAAAGTTGTTGTAATTTGTAGTGTAGTGATGTCCTTATTTACCCTTTTGCAGTGTAGGGATTAGACAAAAATCATAAGGGTATTTCTGTCAAAAAATATAGAAAAAAAAGAATCCAAACGTAGCCAAAAAAAAGGGAACACCATAAAAAGAAAACGTAACCAGCATTAAGGAGCGGAGGGAGTAGATCACAGTTCCATAAATGTATAAAATGATCCTCATTAGAAATGCTCTTGTAGTCAACATTTAAGAGATAATTTGATGCATAATGCTTATTTTGAAATTATATGATATAGAAAATCTCGAAAGGTCTACTTTTAAAATTGAAAAGCATACTTACATGTGGAGTATTCTTCATTGGTTTTTTTGTTTTAGTTTTGTATGTAGGGTTTTTGTTGGGTGACAATTGAAGGGAAGACCGAGGGGGGGGGGGGGGG
>PYUH01004004.1:101631-131513 GCA_016808085.1 Suaeda aralocaspica | reverse complement strand
TAATAAAGCCAATTCGAATATTTTAAACACAAGAAAAAATTTAAATTTATGCACATACTACCTTCGTCTTTTTTAGTTGATACATCCACTTTTGACTTATCTAGGCGCAATACAAATATAATTCTCAAGTTTTGTTAATATATAATTATAAAATTATTTTTTTTTGGAAATTTATATTGAGCGGATCAAATAAGTTTATAAATGACTATATTTTTTATTTACACATTAACACCAAATTGAGTCAAAGTTGCAATGTGAATAATTAAAACTCTCAATGTGGCAAGTAAATAAAGACTGAGATAGTAACAAATGAATGTCACAATTAACAAAGATGAAGACAAAATGAAATTAAAATGATAATGTCATCAAGCTCATAAGTCAGTAATTACATTAGAAGAGGGCCGTAGACGGCGGCAGTGGCGGATCAAAGATTAAACACGTGGTTCGAACTTTTTCTCACACCAAATGTTTGGATATTTAGGTTCATATCAATGCCCAACCATAGGTCCAAATTTATATTGTCATTTTAAACAACCATAAAACGGTCATACCTCTAATTCTCTTCGAGGGAAGTGACGTGTGAATGTCTTTGGCCAAAGTACTTAAAACTTTGCTTTTTATTTACAATCATTAGTATCAACATTAAAAATCAGAAATAAACAAATACGAAGTACATGCTACTAAACAAGTAAAAGGAAGATTAAACACCAACAAATTACATTACCACAAACGCTCAAAATGCACAATTACTAAGTTTTAAAAGGAAAATTAATTAGCACCAAAAAAATAAAAGGAAAATTACTAAATGAAACAGCTTCAAGTACCACAAATTCCATTTCTAGAAAAGATGTACAAGTCCTACAGTGTAACACCCTAGAATTTCCTAACTTTCTCCTTTCAATTCCCGAAAATATAAAAATATAAAATAGAGAATAATAAAAATATATCCTCACTTAACTAGAAAAAACCAAAGTATTGCCGCCACACGTGATAACGACTAAGCTTTTATCAATGTACTACAGCGGAAGCTTCAATTAAAAACAAATATAAACTCAAAGAACTTTAAACCAAAATAAAAACCAAATTCAAGATAAACCTATTACAATTCGGACCTTGTTAACGGCTCTTCAAACAAATTAAACTCTAAACTTGAAAAACCAGAAGTCAACAATAACAATAAATAAATGCAACGAAGAAAAACTATATGCAAGCGCTAACGCTCAATCTCAGCATGATTGACTATGTCCACCTGGACATGTAGCTTATCTTTATTCTAGACAACTATTAGCCAACGAAGTAGGTCGTCATAGGGCCAACAAAGCAAAACCGGAAAAAATGCAGCAGCACCAACACACAACACAACAGCAAAGCCGAAACATAATACTAAGACAAAACAGCACACAAATAATATAGAGACAAAACGAGCACACATAATACTAGAGACTATGCACAAAACTGATTAACATTAAATAAAAGAAAAGAATGAAACATCATACTTCTACCATGGACATTCTTCTACTGTGCATCGACTCAACTCATATAAATATTTATTGTATTTGATCTTTGGATATCACATCGAACGGGTTTCCTTTCCTAACAATGTCCTATGGGCATCAACTTGGGAGCAACTTCAAGAAGATATTACCTAAGTCATCATATATTGACAGATTCCAGCGAATTAAAGATAAAAGAGTACAACATTTTGTACCCCGATAGAGGTTACAAGTAAACACCATAATACCCCCATTGTCATACTCAGGTATATACGTCCGAGAGTTTGGTACGAATCCTCTTTCACTTTACGTGATTAACAAGTTAACAAATATTATGACATACACACAAACACATTGAGCATGCCATAGTAACAAGCAACACACCATATTAATTATCTTGGATTTAAAGTAATTCTAAAATAATTTTGGTGTGTCATTTATTTAACCAAACTTTCCTTTACCACACATAATTGTGAGTGGCTAACTATTTGCTCATTGCCTCCTTTAAAACATGTGTGAATAAAAATTCTTAACTGCCTTTCTGTTGGTCAATAATCAATCAACTAAAAATGCTCTTTCTTCTTATTTAGACTATTAGTCAACTTTAAAATAATTTATCATTTCAATTTCTCATGATGTTAATACAATACTTTAAACACGAACATGTCAACTGATATATAAATATACTTTTCCATTCATGCTAACATAACTTCTCATGCAAGTTAATCATCAATCAAGCATCAAGTTTAAATGTCTATAGCACATAGCATGTAAAATCAACAAATCTGCATGAAATCTACTTATATAGATGTCTTTAGTACTTACGTACCTTTGTAATAACGTGTGATCCGCCACAACTTCTAAAAGTCTCCTATCAAATTCTCCTCACAGAGAAAACCTAAACTAACTTCTACAACAACTTTAAATAATATTTACACTTGGAAACTTGTCCAAATCTTCCTTATATGGTCTCTATCACATTCATATTTTATTTTGATTTTTCTTCGTAAAACACTTGATTTTCGATAATTTTCCAAAATGGCAGCTTTGTAAAATACTTAGAACACATTAAAAACCTTCTAAATATTATAATTTGATCCTAAACATTAGATTCAGTCCTAAGATAATCATATAATATTTTGATGTGTTTTAAAAACATTATAACTTGTTATTTCACGTGCTACTATTTTTATTAGGCATAAACACCTGTTAATAAAATTCACGCACAGCATATATATATATATTCAAAACTCATTAAAACCTCATTAAAACTTCTAAATAAAGCACAAACACTTTTATAATCTCATACTATATCATACATATAATCTATGCTTTAAAATTATTTTTCATGTTCGTGTTCATAATATTTTACTCTTAGTTCTCATAACTTTAAAGTTCAGCAATACTAATTAAACTTTAAACAGTTAAAAACAAATCTCAATTCATAAATAATTACAAATTAATACTACAACAATCTTGATGATAATATGAAGTTAGACTATTAAAATCTAAAACTATAAATTTCATTAATCTAATAACCCTAATTAAATTTTCATGAACAACTCATAACATAATTTTAAATTCTAAACCTGATCATAACTTATAACACATGATTAAAAAAACATAAACATGCTAAATTAATTATGAACATGAAATTATACAAGTTGAATTAAAAGAAAGAAAGAAAAAAGTTTTTTTTTATTTTTTTATAAGAGTTCGAAAATTATACCAACAAAAGAAGAGGAGAGAGGAGAGGGTGTGACTGGCAAGGGTGGCAGCCGACGATTGAGGGCAGCGGTGCGAGGAAGATCGGAGACGAGGGGACGAGCGAAGTTTTTTTTTTTTGAAATTGACTCTTTTTTTTTCTTTCCTTTTCTTTTTTTTTTTTTGATCACTTAATTCTCAAATTGCATTATAAATTTGAAAATTTTGGTTTTAAGCTGTATTTATAGGCCCAAAGTAGGTTTTGGTGAAATTACATAAATACATTAATGCTTGAGAAATTTGTGTCATTGTTTTAAAACAATTAAGGAAACCTTATAAATTCTAATTTTAGAAATTGTTAAAAATTTAATTAAATTCAAAGTGACATAATCAATTTATAAACTTTAGAAAACATAAATAATTATTTATAGTACAATGAATTATTTCTTTTTGTAATATATTATCTAATTTTTAATAAAAATATTAAAATAGAATTTAGATTCTTAACAAAAGTGAAAATAGGAATTACATACAGTAATGACAATATGTGACGAAGAGTAGAGAGAGAAAAAAAGGGAGCAAAAGCTAAATTATTTTTAAAAACACTTTGTATTGAATGACTGCAGTCTGCTGGTTTGATCCCGGTGTCATATGAAAAAACTCAATAACTTAATCACTAAACTAATGTAAAAGATATGATACATATGCACACGTTTAACATATAGCTTGGTTTTCCAAATCAGTGGGGTTCAGTTGAACCCATGAAACACGCTAGATCCGCTCAGACGAGGGGACTACTCGATAGAGGTGGTGTGTGTGATGATGACTTTGATTTGGTGGCAAAACAAATTCGGGATAACCCCATACCTACCCAATAGATAACAAACATCTAAACTCACAACCAAACACATAAAACAAAATCACATTGTGTTTTTTGTGGGAATCGCAGGAATTGCTGATTGATAAAGGAATTGGTGAGGGAGTAAGAAAGAGAGAATGAGTGGGTTTTTTTTTTTTTCCCTACATATTTGCTTCCTTAATTTAGCTGCAAAATTTACTCCGTAAACGCTATTCATATTAGCGTTGTTTTTATACAAAAATAAAAAAGTTAAGTGTGATGTGTGACGCATTTTAGGAATTATAAAAAAGTATGGATGTATTGTGGGTATTGCAAGCTTCCCAAACATAATTAAGGGAATAGCTCTTAAAAAATATTGAGAGCGACATGTAAGATTTATTTTAAAAAACATGTTTTAATAATTAATTTTTTTATGTACTTAATTAATTATCCTTCAAAAAATAAACTTATACGGGGCTATTGGCAAGTGGAATGAGAACTTAGGGATAAAGTATGGAAGTGGGAACCTGGAATAAAAGAAAAAATCTCAATCTCACGTTTGGAATAGATAGGGAATAGATTAGGAATAAATTATGTAATTGCTCAAATACTCCTATAAATATTCTCTTCCCTCTTTCTCATTAATGGTATTTTGTCATTTTGCCTCTAATCTAATTCCCTCCTCTAATACTTCCCTCGGTATTAAAATGGTGGGACTTAACCCCTAAATAATCTCACACTCATTCCCTTCTCTTTTTTCAATTCCACTAACCAACAAGGACTTAAAGCAAATGAATTCAAATTCCACTAGCATTCGTAGTTACTAAACCTAGGATTTCGATTTGGGTGGGTTTTTTGGGGTTGGGGGGGGGGGGGGTTGTACGAAGGTGGCAAAGAGAGGGTAGTAGATGGCTGGTGGTTCAAGGGTGTTAAAAGTGGTTTGTGGCAGTGGAGGGTATTTTAGTTTTGAGTGGGTTAGGGATTTTGAGGTTGTAAGGTGGCGGTTAGGTCTAGGGGGGGGTGGGTGGTGGGGGAGGTGACACGCTGGCACCGATGAGGATGAGGACGAGGGACGGTGCTTGGTGATGATTGGTGGCTTTGTGTAGTGGTCTCTACATCCCTATGATCTCTCCAAAACAAATAACTTTTAAATGTAAGGTTTCTTTCTACTCTTTTCTCTTTTCTTTCTCAAACCCTTTCACATTCCCCTTCAAACAACAAATGACCCCCCTAAGTCTATTTCTGAAAGAAATATGTGTCCAACATCTAGGTTTAACAAGTGTTAACAAAAATGATGCAATAAAGGAGGCAAAGAATTATTGTTTTGTTTTTAATGAATTATGATAGTACCAACACTTCAACGAATTTCCCTAAGTTACAATCATCGACATTTAATAGAATGTCTTCCTACGCTTTTCAATGCTTTCTTTATTCGGTAACCTGAAATTGAAATGGCACAATTTGTATACTTTCGATTTTTAAGACTCAACTTGTATTTACCTGTTTGATCATCTTTTTTTTCTTCTTTGACTTCTATGACCCCACACATAATCTTTATAGACTTACGAAGTACTATTAAAACGTGTTTTGGCTACTTTAATTGCTGTGGTAGAGAGATGATTTTTTAAACGAAAATCACAACTCATAAACTCAGTTAATTAGTGAATGAGTGATGTTAGGATAAAATTATATAAAAAGCTAACATGTGTATCTCTTGAACATTTGGTGTAAGACTTTTGCCAGGGGTATAAAATAAAATCACCATCATCGAATTCTTCGTACTCATCTGTATTCAAAAATCACAAAGTTAACTACAGTTTGTATTCTACATACAATCATCAAACATTGTATCAAAAATTTAACATCTCATAATCAATCCATACTATATATCAAAACACAAGGAAAACATCCACAATGTACCTCATTTACATTAACAAATTAACATAGCTTTTAACCAATCAACTCAAGTACATAGTAAGAATTGACAAGACCATTAACGATAATGAAACGATTAACGGCCAAACTATATGTTAAAGTTACTCCTTCCGCCTCATCTCAATAACTAATTGCTACAGTTGCCTTTTTTGTCACAACTCCCAAAACACAACTTCAAACGTTGTATTTAATTATGTAATGGCAAAATTATAAAAAATTATCATTTTCAAAACTTCACATAGAGACGAATCAAACAAAAACCCATTATGACTACAAAAACGTCAAAGAATGGAAGTGAAAAACAATACTTTCTTCCACAAACTTGCCATGCATTGGGAAAAAAGAGGAAAGTTCAATAAAATGAGCATTTCATATATTGTCATGTGAAATTTTGTATCAATAATTAAAAATGATCACTTCATTTTCATTTGAGCTCTTCCCCCCAATATCACAACTGGTCTATTGATATTTCTTATACGATTTTTCATGTTAAAATCAATATTTGATTAAAAATACTATTTAAAGAGAGTTAAAATTGATTTTAAGAAATGTTTAATTCATATTTTAACAAATTATATGGGGCGAAAGCTAGTTACTATTGAAAGAGCACAGCAGACATCATACGTACAGGGGATATAAAACAGATGTGATAAAACCACTGAGAATAATGACAATACCGAAAACAATAGCATAAGAAAACCCTTGCACTTGTAAAACAAAGACTTTACCTCCATTTCTTCAAAAAATCTTCTAAACTCCCCACCTGGAAACACCAGCAAAGAGAGCTATTAACTACATAAAACGCAAATGATTTAGTTAAACGATGGCAGTTGCAGAATAATTAGTGGAACACAGAGTGAGACACAGGGATGCATCATGGGGAAGCGATTTAAGGTTCTAATATATCAATAAATAAACAATTTCGTCTTATCTCCTGACTTTTACATATCCCAAGCTCCAAATATCATTTGCTTCAGACAAGTGATCAGTCATCAGAACAGCTCCTGTCCCAAATTTGATGCTACAAGTATCTAATTAAGCCACCCAAAATAGTTGCTACATTTCTAATTCATAAGCGAAACTCATCTTATCCCTCATTTTAGCCATTCCCATTGATCTTCCCATCAATCTCTGAGTCCATTGTTTTCCAACTCTCAAGTCTCAACCCAACATCCCATAATTCAAGTGGTACCTTCCCATCATTTCCCTTTCATAATCTCATTCTTTACATGTACTTGGATACTACAAAACAATTAACTTTGACTAAATAATAGAAAATAGAGCAACTATGACATAGCGTGAGTATTGAATGACATTTTAGCTACTCCCTCTATTCCTTATTGTTCTTCAAATTTGGAATCTGGGTACCAGGAGACAAAAACTTTAACATGAAATTTCTTTATAATAAATGTGAAGAAATATAGTCATATGAGGTTTAGTTAGAATCATCTAGACAAAGATTTGAGGGGAGACAGTATTTTTGACATCAAGTTTTTATATATTTTATAAGGATTTTTTGATAATAAGTACCTAATGTTTCCGAAAATTTTGAGATAAGTATTAACCAATTTTTGTTTTAAATATAGTATTTAAATCCTAATACTACATTTTCTTTTAAAATAGGTACATATAACGAATAGTAATGCATTCCATCAAAAAATTCGTTTATGAGGCCCACATCTAGCTTTTTTCAATTAATTCCCTCCTAAAAAATCCTTTTTTTTCCCATTCTTTCTTCTTCTTCCTCCATTAAACCTTTATATTCTTACTTCTTTTCCTTTCTTCCTCCATTATTATACCTCTCCTTTTTTTAATCCTTTTCTGTTCTACTCCTCCATAACCTTCCATTAAACCTTTCTTTCTTTTCTTTTCTTCCTCTCCCATTAAGCCTTTAATAATTAAACATCTTTATTTTCCACAACTTCCATTACACCTCATTTCTTTCACTTTTTTGATTTATTTTCTTAATCGACAACACCTCCAGTAAAATTTCATTTTTTCCACCAAACATGATATCCTCATTTCTTTCTCTTTCTTCTTTCTAAAACCTCCATTAAAACCTCTAACTAAACCTCAAAATAATAATAGAAAAAATAATTTTATATAGAAGAAACATTCCACTTGAGTGTGGGCTATGCGAATTTCAAAAAATGAAAAAAAGATCAAAATGACATGCAATTTGTTTCAACAATTCAAAATATTTGAACGAAATGAATAGGTTTTATATAGAAAAAATAATTTTATATAGAAGAAACATTCCACTTGAGTGTGAGCTATGCAATTTCAAAAAATGAAAAAAATCAAAATGAACATGCAATTTGTTCAACAATTCAAAATATTTGACACGAAATGAGTAGGTTTCCAAATATCCATTTTTGTTTAAAATAGTTTTTGTTGTTGGTTTCTTGGAAGGAAATTAAAGACGTCGCTGTCAACGAAACTAAGCCATGTGGTGCTCGCCAATGATTGTGACCATGTCACGCTTTACAATGCAATAATTAAAATATAAAACATGTGTAGCTATTAGGAATCGAACTCATGACATTAGAAAACAAAATGTGAAAGTTTAACCACCAATCCACAATAAATTTGAATTTAACATTTCAAGTAACGAATAATAAAGTCTGTAATCATATGGTATAAGCTTTTGATTTATATCGTTTATTCACTTGCATCAAAACTATGACATCATTAATTTTACCCAAGTTTTTATACTGTGTTGCTTTTTTAATTAGTAACTTATTTCGATCATGCAATCTAATTTGCACTAGACAAAAAACACATTATAAAAAACAAACAAAAGCATATTTGATAATTGTAGCCGACCCGGGACATTGCCCAAAAATGGTTTAAAGAAGATAAAAATGGGTACCCAAAAAACACAATTGAATGTAGTAGAGAGAAAAAAAAAAATCAATCAAAGGAAATTCAAGGAGTAGAGAGAGAAAAAAAGGTTAATGTAGTAAAGAGAGAAAGTAAGGAAAATAAAAAATGTTTAATGGAGGTTTGATGGATGAAGAAAGAGAAAAAAAAAAGAAGGAAGAAGAAAAGAAAAAAAAAAGAATAAAAAACATTAAATGTGGGCCCCATATGGATTTATAGCAGAAGTACTAAATTTAAGAAATGTAAGTATTAGGTACTTAAATAATAAAAAGATTGGTTAGGTACTTATTTCAAAAAATCCAGAAACGTTAGGTACTAGTATCAAAAAATCCAAAAACATTAGGTACTTAGTATCAAAAATCCTTTGGGTTTTCTAAGTTGTACCCATGTAATTTTACGTTTTCTCAACTATGCCTATTGATTTACAAAATTCTCAGTTATACCCTTAAACTTATACATATCTAAGTCATATCCTTTGAGTTATATGCACTCTAAATTTCATTACTTTTGTTTACTTATTCTTTTTTCGAATTTTTCTAGGATACATCTTTAATTGCATTGACTTAAATATATTTTTAGGAAATAAATTAAAACAAAAAAAAATAGAAAATTTAACGGAATGTTAAAAACAAAGGGATAACTTAGAAAACTAGTGGATTTAAGGGTACCGTTGATAATTTGAAAAGGTTTAGGGTAAACTTGAAAATGGAAAAGTTGAAGGGTACACTTTAGACAAACCCAAATTCTTTTTATGAAGTATAGCATATAAAAATATGAAATGAGGTAATTGGAGGAAGTGGGGGGTGCTTCTAATGAAGATAAAATGAGGGAAAATTGGCTAAGATGGTTTGGTCATAAAGACGGAGACCGAGTAACGCTCCGTGGTAACAAGTTGGAAGGGTGGCAACAAGAGGGAAGGAGGAGAGGTAGAGGAAGACTAAAGCAAACTTGGATGAGGTGTTGCTAGCGGAGATATGAGGGTGTTGAGGCTTGAAGAACATTTAGTGTCAAATAGGGAAGATTGAAGGAAGAGGATTTCTGTGACTCCTCATATTGATTCATGCCTAGCCAACCCCAATAGTTTGGGACTAATGCTAGCCAAATAAAGTAATGGAGGCAAAGTTAGGAGTCTGAGGGTTCAACCTAAGGCAAAGTATATGGAAAGTAGTTGAGACAAACGGGAGGGGGGGGGGGTTAATGATGCAATGGTGAGGTTAGACAAAAAATTCTACATATTAGAGAAATTTTAAATATCTTGGGTCATTTATTCAAGATGTGGCTTGCGGGATTACAGAAACATTTCTTAAAGTTGTAGGAAATTCTAACCGGTGGTGCTCTACTACTTTACAAAGGTTGGGCTTATAACGGGGGGGGTTTACCCCCCCCCCCCCTCCCGTTTGTCTCAAAGCTACTTTCCATATACTTTGCCTTAGGTTGAACCCTCTAGACTCCTAACTTTGCCTCCATTACTTTAATTTGGCATAGCATTAGTCCCAAACTAATTTGGGGTTGGCTAGGCATGAATCAATATGAGGAGTCAACAGAAATCCTCTTCCTTCAATCTTCCCTATTTGACACTAAATGTTCTTCAAGCCTCAACACCCTCATATCTCCGCTAGCAACCCTCATCCAAGTTTGCTTTAGTCTTCCTCTACCTCTCCTCCTTCCCTCTTGTTGCCACCCTTCCAACTTGTTTACCGGAGCGTTACTCGGTCTCCGTCTTATATGACCAAACCATCTTAGCCAATTTTCCCTCATTTTATCTTCATTAGAAGCAGCCCCCAACTTCCTCCTAATTACCTCATTTCATATTTTTATATGCTATACTTCATAAAAAGAATTTGGGTTTGTCTAAAGTGTACCCTTCAACTTTTCCATTTTCTAAGTTGTACCCTAAACCTTTTCAAATTATCAACGGTACCCTTAAATCCACTTAGTTTTCTAAGTTATACCCTTTGTTATTAACATTCCGTTAAATTTTCTATTTTTTTTGTTTTAATTTATTTCCTAAAAATATATTTAAGTCAATGCAATTAAAGATGTATCCTAGAAAAATTCGAAAAAAGAATAAAGTAAACAAAAGTAATGAAATTTAGAGTGACATATTAACTACAAAGGATATGACTTAGAATTATGTATAAGTTTAAGGGTATAACTGAGAATTTTGTAAATCAATAGGCATAGTTGAGAAAACGTAAAATTACATGGGTACAACTTAGAAAAACCCAAAGGATTTTTGATACTAAGTACCTAATGTTTTTGGATTTTTTGATACTAAGTACCTAACGTTTCTGGATTTTTTGAAATAAGTACCTAACCAATCTTTTTATTTATTTAAGTACCTAATACTTACATTTTTCTTAAATTTAGGTACTTCTGCTATATAATCCATTTATGGGGCCCACATTTAATGATTTTTTATTCATTTTTTCTTTTTCTTCCTTCTTTTTTTTTTCTCTTTCTTCATCCATCAAACCTCCATTAAACATTTTTTATTTTCCTTACTTTCTCTCTTTAACTACATTAAACCTTTTTTTCTCTCTCTACTCCTTGAATTTCCTTTGATTGATTTTTTTTTTTCTCTCTACTACATTCAATTGTGTTTTTTGGGTACCCATTTTTATCTTCTTTAAACCCATTTTTGGGCAATGTCCCGGGTCGGCTACAATTATCAAATATGCTTTTGTTTGTTTTTTATAATGTGTTTTTTGTCTAGTGCAAAATTAGATTGCATGGATCGTAAATAAGTTACTAATTAAAAAAGCAACACAGTTATAAAAGACTTGGGTAAAAGTAATGATGTCATAGTTTTGATGCAAGTGAATAAACGATATAAATCAAAAGCTTATACCATATGATTACAAGACTTTATTATTCGTTACTTTGAAATGTTAAATATCAAATTTATTGTGGATTGGTGGTTAAACTTTCACATTTTGTTTCTAATGTCATGAGTTCGATTCCTAATAGCTACACATGGTTTATATTTTAATTATTGCATTGTAAAGCGTGACATGGGTCACAATCATTGGCGAGCACCACATGGCGTAGTTTCGTTGACAGCGACGTCTTTTAATTTCCTTCCAAGAAACCAACAACAAAAACTATTTTAAACAAAAATGGATATATTGGAAACCTACTCATTTCGTGTCAAATATTTTGAATTGTTGAACAAATTGCATGTCATTTTGATTTTTTTCATTTTTTGAAATTTGCATAGCTCACACTCAAGTGGAATGTTTCTTCTATATAAAATTATTTTTTCTATATAAAACCTATTCATTTCGTGTCAAATATTTTGAATTGTTGAACAAATTGCATGTCATTTTGATCTTTTTTTCATTTTTTGAAATTCGCATAGCCCACACTCAAGTGGAATGTTTCTTCTATATAAAATTATTTTTTCTATTATTATTTTGAGGTTTAGTTAGAGGTTTTAATGGAGGTTTTAGAAAGAAGAAAGAGAAAGAAATGAGGATATCATGTTTGGTGGAAAAAAATGAAATTTTACTGGAGGTGTTGTCGATTAAGAAAATAAATCAAAAAAGTGAAAGAAATGAGGTGTAATGGAAGTTGTGGAAAATAAAGATGTTTAATTATTAAAGGCTTAATGGGAGAGGGAAGAAAAGAAAAGAAAAGAAAGGTTTAATGGAAGGTTAATGGAGGAGTAAGAGACAGAAAAGGATTAAAAAAAAGGAGAGGTATAATAATGGAGGAAGAAAGAGAAAGAAAGTAAGAATATAAAGGTTTAATGGAGGAAGAAGAAGAAAGAATGGGAAAAAAAAAGGAATTTTAGGAGGGAATTAATTGAAAAAAGCTAGATGTGGGCCTCATAAACGAATTTTTTGATGGAATTGCATTACTTTCGTTATATGTACCTATTTTAAAGAAAAATGTAAGTATTAGGATTTAAATACTATAATTTTAAAACAAAAATTGGTTAGATACTTATCTCAAAATTTTCGGAAACATTAGGTACTTATTATCAAAAAATCCTTATAAAAATATTATAAAAACTTGATGTCAAAAATACTGTCTCCCCTCAAATCTTTGTCTAGATGATTCTAACTAAACCTCATATGACTATATTTCTTCACATTTATTATAAAGAAATTTCATGTTAAAGTTTTTGTCTCCTGGTACCCCAGATTCCAAATTTGAAGAACAATAAGGAATAGAGGGAGTAGCTAAAATGTCAATTCAATACTCACGCTATGTCATAGTTGCTGCTATTTTCTATTATTTAGTCAAAGTTAAATTGTTTTGTAGTATCCAAGTACATGTTAAAGAATGAGATTATGAAAGGGAAATGATGGGAAGGTACCACTTGAATTATGGGATGTTGGGTTGAGACTTGAGAGTTGGAAAACAATGGACTCAGAGATTGATGGGGAAGATCAATGGGGAATGGCTAAAATGAGGGATAAGATGAGTTTCGCTTATGAATTAGAAATGTAGCAACTATTTTGGGTGGCTTAATTAGATACTTGTAGCATCAAATTTGGGACAGGAGCTGTTCTGATGACTGATCACTTGTCTGAAGCAAATGATATTTGGAGCTTGGGATATGTAAAAGTCAGGAGGATAAGACGAAAATTGTTTATTTATTGATATATTAGAACCTTAAATCGCTTCCCCATGATGCATCCACTGTGTCTCACTCTGTGTTCCACTAATTATTCTGCAACTGCCATCGTTTAACTAAATCATTTGCGTTTTATGTAGTAATAGCTCTCTTTGCTGGTGTTTACAGGTGGGGAGTTTAGAAGATGTTTTGAAGAAAATGGAGGTAAAGTCTTTTGTTTTACAAGTGCAAGGGTTTTCTTATGCTATTGTTTTCGGTATTGTCATTATTCTCAGTGGTTTTATCATCATCTGTTTTATCCCCTGTACGTATGATGTCTGCTGTGCTCTTTCAATAGTAACTAGCTTTCGCCCCATATAATTTGTTAAAATATGAATTAAACATTTCTTAAAATCAATTTTAACTCTCTTTAAATAGTATTTTTAATCAAATATTGATTTTAAACATGAAAAATCGTATAAGAAATATTCAATAGACCAGTTGTGATATTGGGGGGAAAGAGCTCAAATGAAAATGAAGTGATCATTTTTAATTATTGATACAAAATTTCACATGACAATATATGAAATGCTCATTTTATTGAACTTTCCTCTTTTTTCCCAATGCATTGCAAGGTTGTGGAAGAAAGTATTGTTTTTCACTTCCATTCTTTGACAGTTTTTGTAGTCATAATGGGTTTTTGTTTGATTCGTCTCTATGTGAAGTTTTGAAAATGATAATTTTTATAATTTTGCCATATACATAATTATAAATACAAACGTTTGAAGTTGTGTTTTGGGAGTTGTGACAAAAAAGGCAACTGTAGCAAGTAGTTATTGAGATGAGGCGGAAGGAGTAAACTTTAACATATAGTTTGGCCGTTAATGCGTTTTCATTATCGTTAGATGGTCTTGTTCAATTCTTACTATGTACTTGAAGTTGATTGAAGTTAAAAGCTATGTTAATTTGTTAATGTAAATGAGGTACATTGTGGATGATTTTCCTTGTGTTTTGATATATAGTATTGATTGATTATGAGATGTTGAAATTTTTGATACAATGTTTGATGAGTTGTATGTAGAATACAAACTGTAGTTAACTTTGTGATTTTTGAATACAGATGAGTACGAAGAATTCTGGATGGGATGATTTTATTTTTATTCCTCCTGGCAAAAGTCATTTACAACATATTCAAGAAGTGGCAAAAATGTAGCACTTTCTGTTATAATTTTACTCTAACAATTCACTTCATTCACTAATTTTAATCTGAGTTATGTTGAGTTTGATTTTCGTTTTAAAAAAATTTCATTTCTCTCTACTCTATCAGCAATTAAAGTAGCTCAAAACACTGTTTTTTTTAAATAGTTACTTCTAGTTTAAGTTCTATTTATTATAGATTATTTGTGTGGGTCATTATAGTCAAATACGAAGTAAAAGAATATGATACAAATCATGTAAATACAATTTTGTAGTCTATAAAAATCGAAAGTATACAAAATTTTTGTGTCATTTTCAATTTCAGGTTACCTTGAAAGAATAGCATTGAAAAGCGTATATGGAAGACATATCTATTAAATGTCGATGATTGTAACTTAGGGAAATTCTGTTGAAGTGTTGGTACTATCATAATTCATTAAAAACAAAACAATAATTCTTTGCCTCCTTTATTGCATCAATTTTTGTTAACACTTGTTAAACCTTAGATGTTGGACACCATATTTCTTTCAGAAATAGACTTAGGGGGGTCATTTTGTTGTTGAAGGGGAATGTGAAAGGGTTTGAGAAAAGGAAAGGAAAAGAGTAGAAAGAAAAACCTTACATTTAATAAGTTATTTGTTTTGAGAGATCATAGGGATGTAGAGACCACTACACAAAGCCACCAAATCAATCACCAAGGCACCGTCCCTCGTCCCTCATCCCTCATCGGTGCCAGCGTGTCACCTACTCCCCACCACCACCCCACCCCTAGACCCTAACCGCCACCTTAACAACCTCAAAATCCCTAATCACCTCAAAACTAAAATACCCTCCACTGCCAACAACCACTTTTAACACCCTTGAAACCACCAGCCATCTACTACCCTCTCTTTGCCACCTTCGTAACACCCCCCCCCCCCCAACCCCCAAAAAAACCCACCCAAATCGAAATCCTAGGTTTAGTAACTACGAATGCTAGTGGAATTTGAATATCATTTGCCTTTAAGTCCTTGTTTGGTTAGTGGAATTGAAAAAAGAGAAGGGAATGAGTGTGAGATTATTTAGGGGTTAAGTCCCACCATTTTAATACCGAGGGAAGTATTAGAGGAGGGAATTAGATTAGAGGCAAAATGACAAAATACCATTAATGAGAAAGAAGGGAAGAGAATATTTATAGGAGTATTTGAGCAATTACATAATTTATTCCTAATCTATTCCCTATCTATTCCAAACGTGAGATTGAGATTTTTTTCTTTTATTCCTAGGTTCCCACTTCCATACTTTATTCCCTAAGTTCTCATTCCCACTTGCCAATAGCCCCGTATAAGTTTATTTTTTGAAGGAATTAATTAATTGATAAGCATAAAAATAATTAATTATTCAAAACATGATTTTTTTAAAAATAAAATCTTACATGTCGCTCTCAATATTTTTTAAGAGCTATTTCCTTAATTATTGTTGGGAAGCTTTGCAATACCCACAATACATCCATACTTTTTATAATTCCTAAAATGCTGTCCACATCAGCAACTTAACTTTGTTATTTTTGTTGATAAAAAACGCTAATATGAATAGCGGTTTACGGAGTAAATTTTGGCAGATAAATTAAGGAAGCAAAATGTAGGGAAAAAAAAAAAAACCCACTCATTCTCTCTCTTTACTCCCTCACCAATTCCTTTATCAATCAAGCAATTCCTGCGATTCCCACAAAAAACAGCAATGTGATTTTGGTTTTATGTGGTTTGGTTGTGAGTTTAGATGTTTGTTGCAATATTTGGGTAGTGTAATGGGGTTATCCCGAATTTGTTTTGCCACCAAATCAAAGTCATCATCAACAGCAACACCTCTATCGATGTAGGTCACCGTCGTCTAAGAGCGGATCTAGCGTGGTTTCAATGGGTTCAACTGAACCCCACTGATTTGGGAAAACCAAGCTATATGTTAAACGTGTGCATATTGTATCATATCTTTTACATTAGTTTAGTGATTAAGTTATTGAGTTTTTTCATATGACACCAGGGATCAAACCATGCAGACTGCAGTCATTCAATACAAAGTGTTTTTATAAAAATAATTTAGCTTTTGCTCCCTTTTTTTCTCTCTCTAACTCTTCGTCACATATTGTCATTACTGTATGTAATATCCTATTTTTCACTTGTTTTAAGAATCTAAATTCATATTTTAATATTTTTATTGAAAAATTAGATAAATATATTACAAAAAGAAAATTTAATTCATTGTTACTTAAAATAATTATTTTTATGTTTTCTAAAGTTTATAAATTGTATTTTATGTCACTTTGAATTTTATTAAATATTTTAACAAGTTTCTAAAATTAGAATTTATAAGGTTTCCTTAATTGTTTTAAAAACAATGACACAAAAGTAATTTCAAGCATTAATGGTATTTATGTAATTTCACCAAAACCTACTTTGGGCCTATAAATACAGCTTAAAACCAAAATTTTCAAATTTATAATGCAATTTGAGAATTAGGATTTCAAAAAAAAAAAAAGAAAAAAGAGAAAGAAAAAAAAAGAGTTCAAATTTCAAAAAAAAAAAAAACTTCGCTCGTCCCCTCGTCTCCGATCTTCCTCGCACGCGCTGCCCTGCAATCGTCGGCTGCCACCCTTGCCAGTCACACCCTTCTTCCTCCTCTTGTTTGGTATAATTTTCGAAACTCTTTATAAAAAAAATAAAAAAAAACTTTTTCTTCTTTTCTTTTTAATTCAATCTTGTATAATTTCATGTTCATAATTAAATTTAAGCATGTTTTATGGTTTTAATCATGTGTTATAAAGTTATGATCATGTTTTAGAATTTAAAATTTATGTTATGAAGTTGTTCATGAAATTATAAAATTAGGGTTTATAGAATTATGAAATTTATAGTTTTATGATTTTTAATAGTCTAACTTCATATTATCATCATAGATTGTTGTAGTATTAATTTGTAATGATTTTATGAAGTTGAGATTTGTTTTTAACGGTTTTAAAGTTAATTAGTATTGCTGTCAAATCTTTAAAGTTATGAGAACTAAGAGTAAAAATATTATGAACACGAAACATGAAAAATAATTTTAAAGCATAGATTATATGTATGATGATAGTATGAGATTATAAAAGTGTTTTGTGCTTTATTTATGAAGTTTTAATGAGGTTTTAATGAGTTTTGAATATATATATATATTGCTGTGAATTTTTATTAACATGTGTTTATGCCTAATAAAAATAGTAGCACGTGAAATAACAAGTTATAATAGTTTTTAACACATCAAAATATTATATGATGATCTTAGGACATGAATCTAATGTTTTAGGATCAAATTATAATATTTAGAAGGTTTTTAAGTGTTCTAAGTAATTTTACAAAGCTGCCATTTTTGGAAAATTATCGAAAATCAAGTGTTTTACGAAAGAAAAATCAAAATAAAATATGGAATTGAATAGAGACCATATAAGGAAGATTTTGGACAAGTTTCCAATGTAAATAGTTAGTTTAAAGTTGTTGTAGAAGTTAGTTTAGGTTTTCTCTGTGTAGGAGAATTTGAGTTAGGAGACTTTTAGAAGTTGTGGCGGATCACCGTTATTACACAAGGTACGTAAGTACTAAAGACATCTATATAAGTAGATTTCATGCTAGATTTGTTGATTTTACATGCTATGTGCTATAGACATTTAAAACTTGATGCTTGATTGACTTGAGTTAACTTGCATGAGAAGTTATGTTAGCATGAATGTATGAAAAGTATGATTTATATATCAAGTTGACATTTCGTGTTTAAAGTATTGTTATTACATCATGAGAAATTGGAATGATAAATTATTTTTAAAGTTTGACTAATAGTCAATAAAGAAGAAAGGAAAGGCAATTTAGTTGATTGATTATTTGACCAACAAGAAAGGCAGTTAATGAATTTTTATTCACATGTTTTAAAAGGAGCAAATGAGCAAATAGTTAGCCACTCACAATTAATGTGTGGTAAAGGAAAGTTTGGTTAAATAAATGACACACCAAAATTATTTTAGAATTACTTTAAATCCAAGATAATTAATATGGTGTTGCTTGTTACTATGCATGCTTCAATGTGTTGTTGTGTGTATGTCATAATATTTGTTAAACTTGTTAATCACGTAAAGTGAAAGAGGATTCGTACCAAACTCTCGGGACGTATATACCTTGAGTATGAACAATGGGGGGAGTTATGGGTGTTTACTGTAACCTCTAATCGGGGTACAAAATGTTGTACTCTTTTATATTTTAAATGCGCTGGAATTCTGTCAATATATATGACTTAGGTAATATCTTCTTGAAGTTGCTCCCAAGTTGATGCCCAATAGGACGATTGTTAAGGAAAGGAAACCCGTTCGATGTGATATCCAAAAGATCTAAATACAATAAATAATTTATATGAGTTGAGTCGATGCACAGGTATGAAGAGATGTCCATGGTAAGAAGTATATGTGTTCATTCTTTTCTTTTATTTTAATGTTAATCATGTTTTGCATAGTCTCTAGTATTATGTGTGCTCGGTTTTGTCTCTAGTATTATGTGTGCTCGGTTTTGTCTCTAGTATTATGTATTCAGCTTTGCTGATTGTGTGTGTTTGTGTGCCCGGTTTTGTCTTTGACTTGGCCCTATGACGACCTACTTCGTTGGCTAATAGTTGTCTAGAATAAAGATAAAGCTACATGTACAGGTGGACATAGTCAATCATGCTGAGATTGAGCGTTAAGCGCTTGCATTATAGTTTTCTTCGTTGCATTTATTTATTGTTATTGTTGACTTCTGGTTTTTCAAGTTTAGAGTTTAATTTGGTTTTGAAGAGCCGTTAACAAGGTCCGAATTGTAATAAGGTTTATCTTGAATTTGGTTTTTATTTTGGTTTAAAAGTTCTTTTGAGTTTTAATTTGGTTTTTAATTTGAAGACTTCCGCTGTAGTACATTGATAAAAGCCTTAGTCGTTATCACGGTGGCGGCAATACTTTGGTTTTTTCTAGTTAAGTAGGAATTATATTTATTATTATTCTCTATTTTATATTTATTATATTTCCGGAAATTGAAAGGAGAAAGTTAGGAAATTCTAGGGTGTTACACTGTAGGACTTGTACATCTTTCTAGAAATGGAATTTGTGGTACTTGAAGCTGTTTCATTTAGTAATTTTCCTTTTATTTTTTTGGTGCTAAGTAATTTTCCTTTTAAAACTTAGTAATTGTGCATTTTGAGCGTTTGTGGTAATTGTAATTTGTTGGTGTTATATCTTCCTTGTTTACTTGTTTAGTAGCATGTACTTCGTATTTGTTTATTTCTGATTTTTAATGTTGATAACTAATGATTGTAAAATAAAAAAGCAAAGTTGTTAAGTACTTTGGCCAAAAGACATTCACACGTCACTTCCCTCGAAGAGAAATTAGAGGTATGGACCGCTTTATGGTTGTTTAAAATGACAAATATAAATTTGGACCTATGGAGTTGGGCATTGATATGAACCTAAATATCCAAACATTTGGTGTGAGAAAAAGTTCGAACCCACGTGTTACGAATCTTTGATCCGCCACTGCCGCCGTCTACGGGCCCTCTTCTAATGTCATTACTGACTTATGAGCTTGATGACATTATCATTTTAATTTTCATTTTGTCTTCATCTTTGATTAATTGTGACATTCATTTGTTACTATCTCAGTCTTTATTTACTTGCCACATTGAGAGTTTTAACATTATTCACATTGCAACTTTGACTCAATTTGGTGTTAATGTGTAAATAAAAATATAGTCATTTATGAGAACTTATTTGATCCGTCTCAATATAAATTTCCAAAAAAAAATAAATTTTATAATTATATATTAAACAAAACTTGAGATATTAATATTGTAAGTTGCGCCTAGGGAGATGTCAAAAAGTGGATGTATCAACTAAAAAAGACGAAGGTAGTATGTTTGCATATAAATTTAAATTTTTTCTTGTGATTTAAAATATTCGAATTGGCTTGATTACACTTTTGGTTTCCTTTGTTTGTCATAATTTCGATTTTCTAGATACTAGATTTTGCAATTATTTTTATATAAAAACTTGTTAGGAAGATTGCTTATTGAGTGGCAGTTTTCCGTTTCTAAAACGAACACTTCGATTAGTGTTGTTCTCATGACAACCATCGATTGATTTAGGAATCTTTTATGATGCAAAACTTTCATTCTGAGCAGCTATTTCGCTTGCTTAAAAAAATAAAATAAAATGTACAATTGCTAAAATAGACATCATTGTGGGAATTATATAAAGTATGACTATATTGTGAGAATTGCAAAACTTCCCAACAATAATTAGGGAAAGAGTTCAAACATAAATACAAAGAAACAAAGATTTTTAACAAAAATATATTCAAAAATGACTATTAGATGTTACTAGTGGATATGCGTGGGTGTTTGTGATTTGTTCTATGTGTTTCAAAACTAAAACTAGATAATGAGAGTATCAATCACTTCTAAAATAAAACTAGAGTGTTTTTTTTTATTACAAATAAAGATGAATACTAGATAACGAGAGTATCAATCACTTCTAGATTAAAGAAACATCTATCTATATATACTAAAGAAAGAAAAACTGAAAGCTAAAATATCTAAACATGACCAAGTTGCAACATACGATGAACCATTGATAGAAACTAGGAAGCACTGCGAGCCGCGAGGTGCGATGAGCTACTGGAGTCCTATGCAAAGTCTTGAGAATTCTAGGAAAAAATGAATCGTCGTCGCGAGTCGCGACATACTGTCGCACCTTGCAAAGCCTATTCACCACCTCAGAGTAAAACAGACATAACTCTTTCATTTCTCATTGGAATCAAGTATGTGACCAGTAGTTGGAAAGCTCTTGGGCAGAGATATCACCTCCAACTTAAATCACCCCAAGATCATGTATAGATTGAAAGTTATTCCCATTTAAAGTTGGTTTACTGCATTCTCAAAAGGGCTTCGACCTTTTTTTACAATTCAAGACTCACTACTATGCTCAAAGCAAGACCCAAAGATGTCGTGAAAGCTTCCGAAGGTAGTATTCATTCTCATTAAACAACTCAAACATCCATCAAAGTTCCAAATGAAATAAGAGTCAAGTTTTACTAACATTTACACCTTAAGCCATGCAATGAATCAAAAGCTTAAAAGCATAATAAATAATAATAAAATGACTCAACTCTTCATCAAAATGCTACCAAAACATGACTAAGAATACGAATATAATGAACACATCTCCCCGGGTCATGCACTTTGTTTCCAATGTTAATGTTTTTTGGTTTGTATGGTTTAAGTCATAATTTGTTGAAAATGCAATGTTAAAATAACAATGCAACAACTATTGAAGTTGCAAAACTAAATGTAATACTACAAGGGTAAAGTATTTAATACACGGTTTGAAAAATTAGTAATGTAAAAAAATTATTGCAAACTGATTGTTGTTATTGATGGAGCAGGAGGTGGGTGTCATACTCATGTCTTCCTTCTATAAGGTCCTCATTGCTTGTTTAATTGCTTTTTTACGGTGCCCATACTAATATTCATGTCCATCGTGTTATTGTTAGCGTATGGTTATTAAAATAATGAGGAGATAAGTAAAACATTGTTTGAGAACGATACGCCAATAAATATATATTTTAAAAATCATGTATAAGACATTAAAAATATTTGGCTGAGTTAGTAATTGACTTGGATGATATAAGTGAGGTCATGGATTCAATCCTTGTTGCTAATATATTTTTGGGTACATTTTATGAGTTCTTGCATATGTGGTGCAAAGTTAGAGAAAACTTGTATACGTGGTGCTATGTTGGCGAGAGCTTGCCACGTGGCGTAACGCAGGTGACAGGTGGGAGGGCTCGTGGCACGTCAACGTTGTCCGAAACGCCTTTTTAATATATTGTATGATAATTTGTTATTATTGCAATGAATACGAACAATAAGAATTGAAAAGAACAAAATAGTAACTAATAATAAATGGAAAGTTGATAAAAAAGCAGTTCAAAAGTATTTATATAAATTATACTACCTCTGTTAACGATTATGTGCAACACTTTCTATTTCAGGATGTTATCAATTACTTGCAACACTTTATTTTTTTCCTTATATAGTAAATTTTTAATGGTGAAATGACGAAACTACCACACCTTAATTATTTACTCATACACTTTAGTTGGTGGACCCAATTCATTAATCAACTAATCTTATTTTTTTCTCTCTCATCAATATACTTACCTATACCCTTATATTTTCCTAAACATCATTACAAAATTTTGCGGAGGAGTCCGTGCGCTCTAAAGTGTTGCATCCTTTCGTTAACGGAGGTAGTAATATATTTGTTTTGTTTTGTTGCAAAATTCACTTTTCACATATGACAACACAAAATTTCAACTATTTGTAGCTTTAATTATGCATTTGTAAAAATTATAAAACTGACATATTACTCTGTAATAAACTACACATTGAGATGAAAGTAAAGAGATTCATATTGATCATATTTTTTTCTTATACATTGGTTATAAAATAAGGTCAAAACACACAACATAAATACTGTAAAATTTTAAGGAAAATGATATTTATAGTCCTTAGGGCTATGTATAAGAAGCTAAAAGTAAAATCAAGTATTAATTATCTCAAATGATGTGAAATATTGCCATTAATTCTTAAATTGTTTCTATTTTAAAAATTAAATTTAATACTTATCTATATTCCTTAGGGCTATAAATATCATTTCCCGAATTTTAATTCCTACGAGTAAAAAAATAGAGGTAAACCACACATGTATTCCACTACTCGCAGTGCGACACGCGCCTAGATGCATAGTTTAGACTTTAAACTGTAGAGTACATATCTTGATATTAACAAAACAATGTACTAAACTTTTAAATAGGGAGTATGTGTGAAGCGAAAATAACAAACGTGTCACACTACTGTAGTACCGCTATTCTTGTCATATAAATAAAAACTGGGGTTTCATCGTTTATTTCCATGAACATAAAGCTCACGAAAATAACAACATGGCACTCTCAACTTCCACAACCTTCTTTTCAATTTTACCAAACAATAATTTCATCCCAAAAAACCAACCTCAAACTTCTTTTAATGGCTTCTTTTTTCCTCTTCACAAAATCCCCAGTATGCTCAAACCTTCTTACCATCGACCCTTAGTCACTGTTCCCGCCATTTCCAACTCTCAAGGTAAAATACCCACTTTTTAATTTCATCTGATTTTTTTTTTTGAATGATTTTTATGTAATTTTAGTTTGTTATAATTGAATTTTGTTTTATTGGTTTTTTTGGCAGTTGGGTCATTGGTTGATAATGAAACCAATTTATCTATGTTGGATAAAGCTTTGGTGTTTGATTTGAAAGGAAATGGAATTCCAATTACTGATTTATGGAAAGATAGGAAAGCTGTCATTGCTTTTGCTCGCCATTTTGGGTGATTCTTTTGATTTTGTAAATTTTGTGTTTGGGTTGTTAATATTGTTATTATTATTTTGGTAGATTTTAAGTGTAACACTTATTATTTGCACGTATTTTAAGGAAGTAATTGTACGAAAATAATTTTAAAACCCCCAGTTTATAATTTACTCTTGCTTCGGATTAAATTTTTTTTTTAGGCCGTGTTCTTTTAGGTTGGAAATTGTAGAACCAAAATGAAAGGAATGAATGGAACTGAATTGAACTTAAAAAAAGTGAAAGAAAGCTTAAAAGACGATGATCCTAACTAATTTTTTCATTTATATCCTATAATTGCTTTCTTTAAAGTTAAAATGCGTGCAAGTAATGAGTGTTGCAATTAATGGTGAGTTATAAATTTATGCCATGAGTATATTTTGTCCTATATTTATAGGATGAGTATACAACTATACATCCAGCTTCACATTAAGGATGCCTTAGTTTAGCTGAATTAATATAGTGTATAAACTATAGTCTTGAGGCATAGTACTCATGAATATGAATGGTATGTCCTGCTCTGATCGGTTTTGGGTTTAATTACAGATGTGTGCTTTGTCGTAAGCGGGCAGACTATCTTGCTTCCAAAAAGGTACCTTGATATGGTTTCTAGAATTTTTTTTCCCGTTTTCGTATTGTGCTACACTAGTATTTCTACCCTTGCAAACCAAAAACAGGAAAAAAAAACTCTAAACTGTCGATTAGCTTTGCAGTACAAAGAATGTCTATCTGCATTTACTTCCTATGAAAAAAATGCTCTGTTGTAGCTCATCAACAAAATTGAGAAGCATGGCTGCTAATATAACGTATATGTTTGTTTTCAACACTCCCCTAGTCCCCTCAACCCCTTAGCAAATATATAAATGCTTAGAGCTTGCTAAGTAGATTCTTTTTTTTTTCTTTTTCGGCGAAGTAATATAGCACCTTACATTTTTATTGTTCCTTGTGTAGCCTTTCCTTTGTGTGCAATATATGTACACAATATGTACATATATTTTCCTTCACTTTGAATGCTGTATGCATGTATCTACTTTGGAATTAGGATAGATTGCGGTGAATTTACCACCAAAATGAATTTACAATTCACTCCCAAACTTTCTAGCATTTGAATGACCTGCAAACTGGTGAGCTAGGCTTTTCTTTTTCTTCTTTTGTTCAAATAGCCTTGGCCTAGAGTCTTATACATAGCTTATACTATGTAATACTAGAGTTTGATGTCTAGCAGGCACATATGAATCTCTAGATGGCTTTATTAAATGTCGAGTTGCCTTAGGTACTGTAAGTGTCTGGTTATGAACATGTAAAATGTCCATCCTGATCTGCAGCTGCAGAATATATGGAGATCAAAATCTTGTAGAACCAGGGCCGGGGTTGTTTCAAAAGAGCAGCAGTTCCTAAGCACACTTCTTTTGAGTTGTGACTGAAGCATTTACTAACTGTTTTGCAAGAAATTTAATCTACTTTTGTGTTGAAAATATTCATATAAAACCACTAAATATCACAAGGGTTTTTCTTTCTTGCTTTCTGTTTTTTTTTTGTTTGTTTATTTATTTATTTTTTTTTTTTGTTTTTGGGGTTGGGGGGGGGGGGTTAAGGAGAAGTGATATTGACCGGAATTTCCGACTTTATATTTTTGGGGGTCGGCTACATGAACCAAAATTTATCATTCCATTTGGTCATCCACATATATTTTCCTCCCCCATCCCCTGTGATCGAGAATCCTGGAAATCCGAAAGGTTCATGTCTTTTCTAACACCTTCCAACCAAGTCATTTTTGGTCTCCCCCTATCTCGTTTTCCACTTGTCGCACCAGAGATCCTTGAGGTATCCTCACATATCCGAACCAGCGCTAATGTCTATTACACCAAGTCACCAACTTTCCTGCGGATGACTTCATTTTTGATTCTATCCTTTAGAGTGTTCCCTCATATTCATCTCAACATCTGCATTTCCATAACCCCACCTTTTGAATGTGCTCCTTTCTATAAGCCCAACATTCTGTACCATAGAGATAGGGCAACACTGATTTTAGTAGCATAATTTCCTCGTTAACTTTACAAGAATGTTACAGTCACACAACAATCTCGTGGCAGCTATCCATATAAGCCACCCTAACCTAATTATGTGAGCCACATCTTGATCAATATCACCATTCTTTGGACTAAACAACCCAAGATATTTAAAACATTCCCTCATATCTATGACTTTTCCTGTTTCCTTCCAACCTCACCATAGCATCGCTCCCCCACCACATCACACCCACACACACATTGTGTCGCAACGCGGCATTCCATATACTCCGACTTAGCTTAAATCCTTTAGAATCCATCCTTTGCCTCCATTGCTCTAATTTGGCATTAGCCCCATCTTTTGTTTCATTCACCCATACGTTCTCATCTGCAAACGACATGCACCATGGTACCTCATCTTGGATCGAGTTTATTACTAAATCTATAACCATTGCAAAAAGAAAAGATCTTAACGCCGGCCCTTGATGCAACTTAATTGTTATAGGGAAGTCTTTTGTCAATCCTCCACAAGTCTTCACATTTTTAGACACATCTTGATATATATCCTTAAAATTTCATAATTATTTTCCTCTAGTTTTATTGATAACATTATCGATCTTTTAAAATTTATTTCATTGAGCTCAATTTTACTGCTGCGGGTTTTCAATAGTCAAAGATATTTATATTGCTCAGGAACACAGTGTAATTTTACAAGAGATATAAATATAATTTTTATTAGTAAAATTAATACTGTCGAAGTATATATTACATAGTTATTGCAATATAATGTTAATATTTTAAAACTGTGTGTTGTATGGATGTTGTACTAGTTTTGAAAATGCGGCCGAACATCAGATTTAGGGCCAGCAAGTAAGCTGTAAGCATCATGATCACTATAAGCCAAGTTATGGTACCATGTAAATTTGAAAGAAATAAACAATATTATGAAGAAAAGGTAGAGAACACTGTGTAAACTTCTTTTGGAGAGCATAAACTATTTGTACTTTGATATAAGTGGTAAGAATGAAATGTAATTAAGTTCTGTGCATCAGCTATCTGCTTACTAAAACAAGACATTGTGAGCTCCAGCTGACAGCTGTAATTGTCTATTCCAACAAATTGTGTTTGTAGCAGACTGGCAGCAGATCAGTGAACTAAAGTAGTAAATCTATTCTAGACTAAAGGCCATGTGTCCTCTATGAAGTTTTGTAACAATTGGTATTTACTTGATAACAAAAAGATGTTTGCACAAAAAACTTGGAACAAAATATTCAATTTTGCCAACTGATGTTATTCTTAGACCTTTCATGTTGGGAAGTCCATATGGAAAACGACTCCATATGGCGTTTTTTAGATCCCTTAGGGTCTGTTTTTACCAAGTATTGATCATGTCACAGAGATCCCACCATTACTCTACAGTTCGCGTTGCAAAACCTAAAGCCAGCAGGAGTGAATTTGCTGGTAGTTTGTTGATTTCACCTGCTCGAACTCTAACAGGCAGTAGGAGTAGTAATGCTTTTCTGTGTAGATGTTTGTCTCAAACTGAGGTACAGCTGGAAGCAACACCATTACGTCCTGTAAAAATTGTGAGCATCTTTGAAGATGGTAGCATCAGTCCTCTTCAATCTGCTCTTTGGCAGGATGTTCTGCTCCATACTGTAAGTAATTCAGACCTAATCTGTGATGGGTATTCTTCCAAATACTACTGGATTTTTGTTGTGGTACAACATGGCCTGCTTTTGAAGGGTGTTACTTATTTAAGTGAGACATCCTTGTCATTTTATTTGTGAGCAGGCAGAAAGACTGAAGTGGATTGATGAAGGATTTGAAATGCTTGTATCTAATGATAATCACTGTCAATCAAGTGAAACAATTATGGAAAACCTTGAGAAGGAACTTCTGCTTGCAGATATACTGTTGGTTGTTGCAGTGACCAAACAAGAATCAGTTAAGTGGATTCAGAATCATGCTCAGTACATCCCAAATGTTATATGCTTCGAGTCCTCGCCTGAATTAGTAAATAAACTTGGAGGTTCCCCCGTTAGTAGCGAAATTAAAGGGGACATTTTCAACAAATTACCAGGCCTTACCGAATCTAAGAAACTGAATGAAAAAATTGAAGTAGTGCAAACAGTCTCTGAAGCTTGGGAACGGCATAATTCAGACGACATTAGATTTGCTCTATTGGTCATTATCAACGCTTATTTGAGGCCGGTTCCTGTTTTACAGAATTTGAGATCAAAGGGTTTTTCTACGCTAAGCTGCATGGTGAAAAACTGTGGATCGCAGATTCTGAATTGTTTGTTGGATCCAACCTGTAGAAAAGCTCTTCAATGCCTAAACAAGTGCAGTCCCGTGGATCAGGTATGCAATTATCGTTGCATTGCTTCATATGAAAGTCCACAGCTCGAAGCATTCTCCCTCTGTGTATTACAAAAACATAATTGTCTACAACTAGATGCCCAAATTCCTGAGAAGCCGTACGTACCTCCTATGGTCAAGTTTCGGGGATTTGAGTTGAGTCACGAGATTGCCGAAGATCTCTTTGTTGGTTGGTTAGGGAAAATGGATTGGAGTTGGCGTGTTGTGGCTGGGCAAAATCCTGCTTATGATCAATTTCCTTGCCAGTACCAACTCTTCTATAGGGGAAAAGCAAAAGGTTCGTTTTGGTATGAGCCTATTTTTCAAGTCAAAACCTTGGATGGAAGAAGTTTGTGGAGAAGGAGAAGATACCGGGTGAAGAGAGGCCCAGTTCCGGGAAAATTTTTCTTCAGTGTTTTGGACAATGGAGTTATCTCAAATGAGTCCTGGACAATTGTGGATGTCGTTGATGATCTTAGCTGGGGATTGTTTCATTATCATGGAGCTGCTCGAGTTGCAGGACAATCATACACAGGGGCAGTTCTTGTCAGTCCGGATGGAAGATACCCTAGTGATGTAGGACCTAGGCTTAATAGTGCTCTTGATAAGTGTGGTATCAAAAAGTGGGAGCTATTTACTGTTGATAATCTCTCTTGCAACAATCCACCATTGGGAATTCCTGAAGGTTCAAGCTTGCACTTGAACTTAAAGGTTGAAGAACCGAACCAGGCATGATATTATAATTTGTGTAGTGTTGAGAAATGGACACCTTGGTGGCAGCTGGCCATTGTAGTTTGTGTATTAATCATTTTGAAAAGGTAATTGTGGGTGCGATCGGCAATCTTCAAATTTGTGAGAGCTGCTTTGTTCTTCTCCTGCATTAAGGTTTCCCGCACCCCAAATTACCCAGATTTAGGTTAGAGCGGTGACTGCTGTGCTTTATAAATAAGTAGCAGTAGCACTGAGAGGCATTCTGACAATCTGACCCCCAACTTGTTTCTGACTAAGTGACAAATACTTTGGTTTTGGGGATGGAGAAAAGTTACCATAATAAGATGTCTTAATTTATATTAGGGCCCTCTTAAATTACTTTGAAGATAAGTTTCTCCTGTTGTAATGCCTTGTCAAGTTCTCTATATTCTTTTTGTTACATATATATATATATCTTTTCTCCTCTCTAATACGAAGTTATAGATTTTTAAATGTTATTTTTTCGATTTTATGTCTAACAATTTGATGTTCCTAAGAGTCTGCTAAGCTGTAAATTTAGTGTTCCAATCATATGGAGAAGATGTATCCAACTTTAGTGATTAGACTGGATGACTTGTATTGCTGTTGATGTCAACATTTGGTCATTAGTAGTGATCCAAATGAATTATTCTATTTTGGATTGATGATTCAATCCTTATATTGTGTTTTTTTTTTTTTTTTTT
>PYUH01004004.1:0-91334 GCA_016808085.1 Suaeda aralocaspica | reverse complement strand
GGAAATGATGATAGCTGAACCTAAGAAGATAGAATTAAAAGCTTGAGATCCAGGATATGGAGTCAGAGACTCTAGAGGGACCTAGCACCAGTCGAGGTGCCGTATATGTACTTTGGGCAAAACACTTTGAACTTGCAACTGTAATTTGAGATTCTTTGTTGTATTGCTGTTTGGCTATTAGTCATGGGAAGGTCTCAAACTTGTGGTTTTGGAATATGAAGGACTAGTGGAAATATGTGAGACAAGAGTGTTTTTAATGAAACATGCACTGTAGAAGATAAGGAGGAAAGGAAAAGCCAGAGAATACTAGTGATAACCTTCTCTTGTGAAAACATATAAATTAAACATTCCATTATTAATCTCTCCTTTTGTGTCTCAATATTACTAAGCAACCATATAATTCATTTCGTTAAACCCACCACTACTACTTCCGCTAACAATTCTAACATTGGTTTCAAGAACCAATTATCCAAAGCCTGCAATTTTCATCCATCATCCACATCCATGTCAATACCAACTCCATATTAATTTAAATGGCCTATCCTACTCCTAACATAAGCATTTTAATCCCCAAGTAATTAGGTACCTACGTTTTAAGGGGAGAAATTTGATCAATGTTGTATGCAAATGAAGTCAATCTTTATCACTCAAGATATATTGGAAATTATTCAAGACGCTATGAAAAACCCAAAGACGCCAATGAGGAGACTTCTTGAGATGATACTAAAAGTGTCAATACAAACAAAACATAAGAAGGGATCCTTATTCCCTATCTATAATATATTGTGAGAGTAGATGAAATAATATTACCAACAATCATGGCCGCCACAACAGCAAAGGAGGCATGGAGCACTTGGAGGCAAAATATGAGGCTCGAAAAAGGTAAAATTCTTTAAACTTCAATTCTTATAGAGTTAATTTGATGGTATGCAAATGATAATAACGAGTCAATTCATCATATGTTGAACGGTCTAAATGTTGTTAACCAAATTCGATCAATGGAGACACCAATGAAGAATGTTAAAATAATTCGGAAAAAATTAAGAACTCTTAACAAAAAATTTGACCATGATGTGGCTGCTATAGAAGATCTAATTAAGATTTAAAATCACCACCATGACTAAGGTAATACGTAGATTTGAGGAGCAGCCAAAGATCAAGCTTTTAGAGCTAAATAAAATGTAATAATGGAGAAATATAATGGCCACGTAAAAAGTTTTCTATTGAAAGGGAAAATTTTTATAATCATGTGGTCAAATTTTAGTTAAGAGTTCTTATATTTTCCGAATTATTTAACATCTTCAATGGTGTCTCCATTAGATCAAATTTGGTTAACAACATTTGAGACTCGGTCAACATATGATTGAATTGACTCATTTTCTGTCATATGCATACTATCTGATTGACCCCATAATGATTGTAAAATAAAGAGTGTTACCTTTTCCGAGCCTCGATATTTTGTCTCCAAAGTGCTCAATGCGACCATGCTCCATGTGATTGTGGCAGCATGATTGTTGGTAGGATTATTTCATCACTCCATGATGTATTTTCGATAGCGCATAATGATCCCTTCTTTTGTTTCTTTTCTATTGACACTTTTCGATGTCATCTCAGAAGCCTCCTCATTGGTATCTTTGGGTTTTTCATAGCCGCCTTGAATATCCCATGTATCTGGGTGATAAAGATTGACTTCATTTGCATACACCATTGATCAATTCTCCCCCTTATAACGTTGGTGCCCAATTAGCTTGGGGATTGAAAATGTTGTTGTGTTTTGGTTTGGAGTAGGAGAGACCATTTAAATTATAATGTGGAGTTGGTTGATATAGGAATTTGGATGATGGATGAATGTTGGAGGCTTTTGATTAATTTACTCCTGATACCAAATGTTGGAATTGTTAGTGGAAGCGGTAGTAGTATTAATGAATTGAAATATATGCTTGATTAGTTATGTGAGACATAGAGGGGGAGATTAGTAATTGGAGAGCTGTTTATTATATGGGAAGATTAATTTTATGGAAAAGCTTTTTTTATATGAATGATTTGTTATCAAGTTACACCAAGGAGCTATTTATAGCCTTTGCATATCGGTGATTATAAACCGACTTGGCTTACTTCTAACTCTAGAGCTTTCTAGCTTGGCTTAGGATATTTTAGTCTTAGACAATTTTTCTAGTAAGTATACAATCAATCAATCAGAGCCTTAATCCAAAAATTGGGGTCGGCTACATGAATCAGATCAATCATTCCATGTGGTCATCCACATAAATTTTCTCCTCCACCCCTGCGATCGAGAACCTCATTCTCTTGTAAATCTAAAAGCTTCATATCCTTTCTAAACCCTTCCACCAAGCCATTTTCGGTCTTCCCTACCTCGTTGAGATCTCCATGATCCCACCCTTCCACTCGTTGCATCGGGGCTCCCTCAGATCTCCATCTCCAATGTCCGAACCAACGCAAGCGATTTTCCTTAATTTGCTTGCTATGTCTGCGGCAGTAACTTTTCGGCATTGACTTCATTCTGATTCTATCCCTTAGAGTGTTCCCGCACATCTATCTCACATCCGCATCTTGTAACTCCTATTTTTTGAATGTGCTCCTTCTTGTAAGCCCAACATTCTGTACCGTAGAGCAATACTGGTCTTATGGAAGTACTATAGAATTTCCCCTTCAACTTTAACGGAATGTTTTTGTCACATAGCACTCCGTGGCTGCTCTCCATTTAAGCCACCCTTATATATCCTAGTAAGTATCATAACCTAGTTTTCTAAAGATTATTCTAGGTAGTAGTATTCTAGACACATTAAAGATATTTTAACATAGTAGTTTTCTAGATTATTCTTAACAGAAGGATGGAGATCATTAGGTACTAGTAGTGCGGGCATTCATAGTGCTATTTGAACTCCATAGAAATTAACATTACTATAAAATATTTGTAACTGGTGCACTAATGATTCCTTTTCTGGTGTGATAACCACCTTCTTGAGGTAAGAGAGAGAGTGATTGTGTTTTAGGAGGAAGCTGGAGACGATGTTAGTGCTAAGAAAAGCAGAGTGAACTAAATCTGAGAGGAGGGACTGGAAAGGGTAAATTAGTAAGGGAAGAATAGGTATGAAAAAGAGGAAGTGAGTAGGGCTTGTGAAACGTAAAAGCTTAAATATCATACTATATATTAGGCGTCTTCGTAAATTTTTTTGCCCTTCCTGTTTTAGATAAAGTAAAAATATCTGCCCCTAGCCATTGGTGGAAAAATATTTGGTCCCTAAGTTGAGCTTCGGCCTTCGGGCCTCATTATCTATCGCAAATGTCCATGACATGGACATATGGTTACAGGGGAGTTATCCTAGTGAATAGTATAGATATCTGAGTTATGAACAGATTCCTTGTTTTAGGAAAAGGAAAGGAGGAAAAAGGCAATTAGAAGTCAACTCTTTAACTAGAGCAGGTTATCAGGTTAGTAAAGAAGAAAATATGCTCAGTATAATATTCAAGTTTAGACCAGAGTTTGTTTTAGTTTTATTTGCAATTTGGATATCTCTCGAAAGCTTATACCTAATTTTCCTGTTGCTTTATTTTTTTTCGGAAATTCATCACAGCCATCATTATCTCTCCTGCCACAAATTTTACATTCATCCATATGTTTCCTGTCTAGCTCCTCCGATATTAAGCTTAGTTTTTTATATTATTTCAGAAATTTTGCAGATCCAAATCATTTATCATTGATGCCTTGAAATTTGTTTCTGGGGTCTCAACTACATTTACTCCCAAGGTGCTAATTGATTGGAAATTTGGCTATATGTCTCAGATTCCTTGTTTTAGTAGCAAGAATACAACTTATTGAGCTACTCTGATTATGCAGGCTGCATTAAAAATATTTGAGTTATACATGGAAGGTTACAGACAACGACTGGGGGCTTCGTTTCAGAAAGACCTGTGTAAAGGTGGCTGGTAAGTGGATATTATTCCTCGTTTGCATCAACGTATCAAATCCATGTATTATATATCCTTTAATTTTTAGTGCATCTCTATATGAATTCGAGATTTGTTGAATCTCACGTGTGAGTGTTCCACATTGATAAAATTGAGAAAGAGTTAATCACGTTGCCATATGGTTTTAAGGTGGAACCTACAATGCCTTGTCATTAAAGGAGGACTCTCTCTCGTTGACGGGTGCGGGCTAGATTGTATCTGACATGGTATAGATCTAGTGTGACATAAAGGTCACGGCTCAATGGAATTATTAAGCTATCACTGCATTGATATTTATTGTTTTTGGTAATAATGGGAATTTTATTGTATTAGACATTTACATATATTGCTCTCATCTGAATTGAGGGGATATTTAAGAAAACAAATCTTATGAAGAGGAAATAATTATAATAATAAAGATTATAAACTATACTAATAACATAAAAAATCTCACTTTCAAAACACACACAATCTAAAAAAAAAAATAAAAGTAAAAAGGGGAACAAAGTAAAATATGTGACGGTTGAGAAGGAAAAATGATGATTGAAAATGGATTATCCGAACGATCCATAAAGAAGTTCAATTAGTGAAGATTGTTTAGAAAACTGTACGATAGAGAGGAATAATTGTAGCAGTTTTTCAAATAAAAAGAGAGTTTGATGGAAAATTATTATCCAAAAAATATGGAAAAATTCAATATGGCCATAACTTTCTAACCATTAAAAAAGTATGTTCAATGAAGTTCAAGCTTGTCACACAATATTGGCAACAAGAAAGACACTCTCAGGAAACTCTTTCTTGAAGAGCCAAAATGAATACTCTTAACGCCTAAATGATAAATTGAAACAAATGTGTTATCTTCTAAAAGAATGCAACCAAACTCTATTGGTCGTTGTTTAAAAGGTCTCTCGGAAGGAGCTCAATAACTCTGCAAAGTATTCAAGTTTCTCGCTGTAGTCGACCTGCCTCTCACCTGCTTTGTACATGAAACCTGTTTGTTGATAAAAGCAACACCTTCTGCTTGCCTAGATTCCATAATACCTTTCCATTTTATGTCGTTCATCAAGGCAAGTGCTTAATCTACTGATTTTTTTTTTTGGTTAAATTTGCCTCAATACACCACCAAACCTGACAATTGACATGTTACCTTGACTTGAGTCATCGACAAACACTCATTTAGTACTGCTTTGGACTTCCAAATAATCTTCTAGAAGAAAGGTGGAGATAAAATACCTACGTGCCTATTTCCCTTGGACCACAAGTTTCTTGCTCACTCTGGTAAACTAGTCCGTACCAATGTGGTTTGGTCTCAATTGCTTCACATGTCCTCTTTATATGGATTTGATAGTCCTTTGTAGCTCACAAATCTGCTACCTTGTTGCCAATTATTAGTGGCAATCCTCCAAAGAACAGAAAATGCATTCACTGATCCACAAAATTCTTCCCCCACAAACTCTGTGGCAGGCGGCTGTATCATTCGTGCTTACAATCAGGCTCTCTTCCCTCCTCATTAGCCCGTAATTCCGGGCTACGAAATCGCCCGCGACTACTTGTCCCAAGGTTTTGTCTTCCAAATAGTCACACTTGGAGCACTGGTAATCGCGGTCAATCATCCTCATGAGGCAAAAAAATTGAGGAAAAAAATTACTCCATACTTGCAAATGGTAATGGTGAGGTTGAGTAATTTTCTCCATAAGTGTTAGTGGTTTCCTCAATAATTAAGGAGCTTATTGAGGAACCTCACCTTGTCCCCTGTGCACAAATGGCCCATACCAAAGCCCTCCACCAATCAGAAAACTGTAGTATTATTTCCTTCTAATTAAATAGGAGAGATAAATTAAGTTGGGGTATGGTAAAAAAAAGCAGGAAATGAGTAGTTGAGTAAATTTGTTTTTTCTCATGGTTGTGGTTTGTTTAACTCACCAACTTTTCTTATGTGTTAATGTGGAGTTTTAGAGTGGAAAGTGGGTAGAGAGAGATTGATGAAGAAGTATTTTTGACCACGATTACCAGTGGTCTTATGGCAGACTGACTCTCCACCGGACATCTTTTGTCACACACGCTCTTGGGCCCAATGTAGTCTTTACGCCAAAAACATAATCTCCCATCCGGGATTCGCATGGATATATGGAGATGTCCTGTCTACTTGGCCCTCTTGCCTCCTGGGTTAATGGTTCTTTCTAGAAGTTAAAATTATTAACTAAGCAAGGGGTTGTTATCCACTTATCCCCTGAAGATCTTCATGCATGATCCTTGCTAGAGTGGATGGAATGGTGTTGTATATTATCTTCTCTTCATTGCTTCTTACTCCTTGGTTTGCTAGCCAGTCTGCCTCTTTGTGCCTTCTTAATACACATGTCGAACACAAGTTTCCAATCTTCTTCTTTAGCCAGTATCTGTAGTGTTTTTATGTGGTAACACTCACCTCCCGGTAAGTCTTCATTGGAAAAATGTGGACACAAGCTATGTCCACCAGGGGAATTGCGCGAAAATCTTCCACAGTTTTCAGTCCCCTTGGCGATGAAAATTTTAGTTGTTGACTTCCCTCCTCAGAGAGGATTTTTGTGTATTGGAGGGACTACACATCGAGAAACTACTTTGTTGAACAAATCAAAGTTTTTCCAGTTCCTTTGGGCTATTCCTATACTGCCCAAATCGAAAACTTTCATTTTGAACTCTTGTGCTCAAGACTTCCTACGACTACCGATCGTCACCAAGGACGCCGACACCAGATCCAACTTCTGTTCTTTGAGGCATGGCGAAGGAAACCTCCCAAACACCTCTCTAGAATTTGTCCTTTGGCTTCTTTAGATCCAATGGGTGGCTTGGCTCTGCCCTCTATGCAGAGGCCTAATTCTGTCCTCCTGCTTTTCAAGCAGTTGATGGCCATGAGATCTCTTGAGCAGCCACCTTTATTGCAGCTCTCTGGTCTATTTGGATAGCTTTGAACAACTTGATCTCTCATCAACTTCAAAACTCATTTATACTCTATCATCATTGACTCTATTTTTTAGGATTTTCGCGCCCTACTGTTGAAAGCACTTAACCTTCCCACCCTATGGGCTTTACTAGAGCCCACACCAGTTCCACTCAAATGAGCTTTTCTAATTCCAACTAACTTGTGGATGGCACAGCAACTACAGTAGTTGCTGACAACCAACAAGAGGCAGAGTGAATTCTGTTGCACACTTACCTCTTCCCTGCCAAAGTTCTGGCATTCTTTGATGCCCTAGTATGGCGTCATAGTCATACCCTTGCACTCTGCAAGGTTTGTATTTCCTCTGGCTGTCTTGCTCTTGTGACATACTACAGGGCCCTTTATCAACCTTTGCCTCATCATTATGAGCAGGCCACGACATTTTAAGGATTGGAAAACTACATTGGTGTATTACAATTTATCATTTGGGTCAAGTGTTATAGAATTTTACTTGCTCACGACCAGACCACTTTTAGTCGCTACATCATTGTTCCTTTGTTACAAATTGAAAAGGTCCTATCCCACTTACAGCCAATTGAGTATTAAGTGATTGTCACGTGCTGACTAATTCCCCTTAGTCTTTTGCCACGCTGCCCACTAACTTCCCCCTTGGATGCTAGTCAAGGCTAACCCTTCCTTAGTATATAGCTAAGTAATGCAACGAAAGCTTGAACAAAAGAATAAGAAAAGCACAAGTTTATGAGTATGAGTTTTATTCCTTTGAGAGAAAACTGAATACAATACTTATATTACTCTTTCTATCTCTCTCAGTCTCTGTGGGTTGGATGATTTACAACTGAACAACTCAGGTATTTATATACATCTTCCTCCCCTACTCTAATTAGGATATTCTAGCCTTTCCTATTACATCTAGGACTACTCACTTCCCTACTGTACATAGAACATCCTACATTCCTAGTGACTTTAGGATATCCAATATTCCTAGTGTATCTAGGATAAGTGAGAATTCCCCAGAATACCCTCCAATGTTCCGGACCCTTCCGGAATGTGCTGAACTACTCTAGACCTTACAATGAGGTTCTAGAGCCTTCCATACTCTTCCAAGCGTAGTAGACAACTTCTTCACCATGTATGAACCTCGTTTCACCAACATAGCACGGCCATCCCAAAAGTAGTGCTCATCTTCAGATCCAGTATCATGGTACAACATTGCTACATCCTGCAGACTGTCTACTATAGGGAGTTGAGTGTTGCTTGCACAACACTTGGGCGGCTCCCCATGGGATCCTTATGCCCTCATTCCTAGGCCAAAGGTGGGTCACTGGTCCACTCGTGACATGATGCTCTGAAAGCTATTTGTATTTAAATAACCGCAGTCTATCTCTTTTGATCTGCAGAGCACTGTACTTGAGTGCCGAAATTTTATGTATTACACTTGTACATAGAACTTAAAAGTATTTGTTTTACATTTTGAAAAATTTTGATGGTTAGACATCCTGATATTTTGCAATGTCATTGATAATTTGATGTAATCACCTATTTTATCCTACTACTGTTGTTCTCCCTTCCAGGCAGCAGGGAGGAATTATTGTAGCTGGTCCTGGTAAAACTAACATTCCTTATATTCACAAGGTTAGTATAATTGCATTAGACTGAATTTGATCAATATGCAATGCTTCAGGATCTTTCTTGACAGTTTCTTACTCTATGCTTGACTTGCTTTCCCCTAAAATTTGATAAGCACTCATCGAGCTATATTGTGTGAAACAGGATAAAGAAGCCGGGGATGATCCACCGATTGAAGACATCCTAAAAGCTTGCTGCTCCTAAATATCCATGGTTTTGGAGAAATGAATCAATTTGTAGGTGTATAGAAGTGTACAAAATCTCTTGTGTCGTGTAAACAAAAATAAAGTTGTTATAATCCTTTTGTGCTTGTAGCATTGCCTTGCAGTGGAAATCATGATGCATTCAACGAGGAAATATACAGAATTATGTAATACAGACAGGCAAATCATATACCTAATGTACTAGTGCAGCATTTGGTGTATTTAACCCATCAACTGTTGTGGTTTTTAGCAAGAACCACGACTGATGATTGGTCAAATGCTATGATTTTTGTTGAAAATTGTAGCATATGAGTTGATTTATGTTTTAATCTGTGTATCCACCATAGGTTTATCTGCCCTCCACACCACAACCCCATATAAACAAAAAACTTTGTATTTGATGAGTTTGTAACAAGGAATCGTTTAGACCAGTATCTGATGAATGTCAGTACAACATATATAAGCTCAAATGTTGTTTTCAAGAATTATCTAATATATGCAAGCAAGATATAAGTTAGCTCAAATCTTGCGTTACTCGCTAAAAACTCCGTCATATGAGGAATTTATTTGAATTATTTCAAAAAAAAAATGTGATTGTGGTTGAAAACAAGTGCAGTTTATGGGTTAAATATTGCAGTTTTTTGCTATATACGACCATAATATTTGAGGTGACACATGTTTTGATTCGTATATACCCTCCGTGTAATGATATTAATCCTAGATGAGGTTGGTGAGCTTAGGGTGATTTGAATTGGTAGTGGTGTTTATGGGAGTTCGAATTGTATGGTGGTAGAGTGTGTTGGGGAGGGATGAAAGGGTGGGTTATGGTTGTTTCATGGGCGGGTAGTGAGTGTGGTGGTAATTTGGGTGTTGCAATTTCAGGGGTGGTCAGGCTTGTGGTGGCCAAGCCGGATATTGTGTAATGAGAGGAAGGGTGGTAGCATAAAGTCTAATTATTTACAAATCTTTCGTTGTGAGGTACTTGGCACCTTGTCACACTATTAAATAAATGCTATACATAAGCGTTTTCCTATCTATATTGGAAAGTGAAATTATATGCCCATACAAAAAATTTCTCATAGGAACTATCAAATATAGTTTTGATAATTCAAATGTGATTTAGGAATAAATTGATATAATTTTGGATAAATAATTTACTTTTCAAAAACCATCAACAACGACGTCATAGTGATTGGAAGAACCACTTTTTCATTATCAATAATCCCAAAATATAATGTAATTGCCAAAGTAATATCTGTAATTCAAACTTCATCGAAATTTGCCAAAATGATATCGCGCAATTTCCTATGGGCGTATGATATCTTCAAAAAAGGAAATGGTGAATTCATGCAACCTAGACAAAATCATAAAATGAGCCGTTAATGTAATTGAAATTACAAATTTACCCATGACGTTCTCTACTTTCACAGTTTCACATTCATAAGTTTGCTTAATTTGTAAGCATTGAGAAAAGAAGAATATTATTAGGGTTTAGGGTTTCTCTCACTACCTCCTGCTTCCAATTTCCCCCAACATCATCCTTCCAATTTCACCAACTTCAATTTTTATTTGTTCTTCTATCTTCACTATTTAACAAAAAAGGATTTTTCTTTTTTTCAAATTACAAATCTTTATATCCAAATTCAAATTTCCATTCATCAAATTTCAATTTTTTATTGCAATTCAAAACCCCAAATTCAAAATCTTCTGTAAAACGCCATTGTAGCAATGACAACAACCAATTTAGGGCTCAAATTCAATCCCCAACAAAGCAAAATCAATTTCACTTCACCAAATCAAATTTCTGAATTTGGGTTTTCAAATTTCTGCCGTAAAGCAAAACCCAATTCAATGAAGCTGTTTTCATCATCATTGAGTCATGAGCTCCAATTGAAAAGGGTTGTTGCAAAAAGGCGGGGACTTTCGGTGTCTTGTGTCGCAGAAGAGGCGAAAAGTGGGCTTACTTATAAGGATGCTGGTGTTGATATTGATGCTGGGACTGAGCTTGTGAGGAGAATTGGAAAGATGGTTTCTGGGATTGGTGGCTTTGGTGGATTATTTCCTTATGGTATAAATTAAATGCTCTTTATTATTATTGATTATGGATTTTGGTTTGGTAGTAATTGGTTTTTTTTACTGTTTTGATGTTGAAAGAAGCTACATTATGATGATAAGATATTGCATTGTGAAGTTATTTGAGAGTTGAATAGAATGAAGTGAGTAATTGGGATTTGGGGTGAATCCATTTTTCTTGAATTTTGGTGGGAAAAATCATTATTTGAATTGGGTTGTTGTATCAAAACTTGTAACTATGCTTAATTGATAGGAGGTAATTTTGTGGAGCGAACGGATTTATGAATGAGTTTTTTTTTGTGGAGTTGACGATCCATAATATTCAACTCGTTATTTTGGCTAGGAATTGTGTTATTTGGACTCTTCATTTCACTTCAATTACCCATCTCTATTCCTTGACACTTGGACATGGGCAGGATACGTTGTTTTAGGCCAGATTCTAGGGAATTTTTCACAAAAATAGCCGAGGTGGACACTTCTAATGGTACCCCTGGGTCTGAGTAACATAGCGTGAGGGACATTTTTTTTAGAAGATTTGGTTTGTTGATAATGGTTTTTTGTATTAAGGTAGAACATTGTTGCCTCTGGATAGAAGATGCGTAGTACCGTTTCTGTGTCTTTTATCTGTTTGTTTATTCTTGGCAATTTGGATTGAATAGTAATAAGCATCTTCAATGGTGTTATGTTTGTACAGGGGATTCGTATCTCGTTGCTGGTACAGATGGTGTTGGTACCAAATTGAAGCTTGCATTTGAAACAGGAATTCATGAGACCATAGGAATCGATTTGGTAACATACTTACATATTGACTATGATCTTTGATAAAGCAATTTTATTAATCAGTTGGCTTCTAACAAGTGTTTTGTTTATCCCCTAGGTTGCTATGAGTGTAAATGATATCGTTACTTCTGGAGCAAAACCCTTGTTTTTTCTCGATTATTTTGCAACAAGTTGCCTTGATGTTGATCTTGCTGAAAGGGTACATTTTGAGCTCATTTCTTCATCTTTTAGCACGAGAATACCTTTTCTTATCTATGTGAAGAAATTGCTGCACATATTTACGTCCTGTTTCAAATTTTTTTTTTTTTCAGATTGAAAAGATTATAACATAAATAAAATTTGAAATTCAGGTTATCAAAGGAATTGTTGATGGATGCAAGCAATCTGACTGCGCTCTTTTAGGAGGAGAGGTATTTGTGAAGCTGTGCTTGCATTATGTTAGACGTAGATTTTGGCTGCTTCTTTTTTTTTTTTTTTTTTTTTTAAGATGTCTATATATTTTTGAAAAACCTGCTTTTGTTACCTTTCCTAGGCAGACTTGGAGTCCAGTCCTTGGTTTATCAATGTTACTTACCGTTGGTTCTTGTGTCTACTGTCTTTTGTTTGGTTAATTGTTATTCATTAATGAAGGGTAATCTGTGTAAGTTTAAGCTAGTTGCAACTTTATGTTGTCTATTACTACCTGGCAATCCTGAAGTGTGTGATATCAGCTCTTTTTTAACGAGCTTAAGGGAAATGTAGCATTCTTGCTTTGGCACTACAAAGGAGCTAGCTTTTGAATTTATCACCAAAAGTCAGTTACATTTCTGATGGAATTGCAATATCTTAGTCAACTAATTGCATGTTCAATTGTCGTTTTGCTCAAATAACTATTAGTTGACATTAAAACTGTTTTTAAGACTGCAGAAATGCCCGGGTTTTATGCAGAAGGTGAGTATGACCTCAGTGGATTTGCTGTGGGTGATGTGAAGAAGGGCTCTGTTATTGATGGGAAGAGTATTGCGGCTGGGGATGTACTACTGGGTCTTCCGTCTAGCGGAGTCCATTCTAATGGTTTTTCTCTTGTGAGAAGGTCAGCCATTTGTTTGTTACATGTGCCTAATGGACAGTTTGATACTTTAATGATTGCTGAGTCATAAGTCTGAGTACATTCCAGCCTAATCACACAAAAGCAATTGGTGTGCATGTTACAGGGTTTTGGAGCAAAGTAATTGCTCTTTGACAGACAAGATTCCCGGTGAAAATACTACATTAGCCAAAGCATTGATGGCCCCAACAGTTATTTATGTTAAACAGGTGATTTTAGTTCCCGCCCATCAAACATTATGTAAGTTGCTTGTTAACGATTTTCATCTCTAACTTTCAATTATTTATCTATGCATATATTTTCGGTTGCAAAGGTGCTTAATTTGATCAGCAAAGGGGGAGTGAAAGGAATAGCCCACATAACAGGTGGTGGGTTCACAGACAATATACCTAGAGTTTTCCCCATGGGTCTTGGTGCTGTTATTAATACAGATTCTTGGCCTATTCTTCCTGTGTTTAAATGGCTCCAAGAGGTTAGTAAAAAAAATTAAAAACTACGTTCATTTTTAAAAAAAGTTGAATTTTGTTGGCGAACAATGTATTTAGCTATTTATGCACAAGATTAGCTTGGTAGTACACTTCTCTGATATAGACACTTCTCGTGTTGATAGGTAGGGAGAATAGATGACAGTGAGATGCGGAGAACTTTCAATATGGGTATTGGGATGGTGCTTGTGGTAAGTCCTGATGCTGCCCTAAAAATTCTTGGTGATTCAAATGAAGCAAACCCAGTGTATCGCATTGGTGAGGTGGTGACGGGCGAAGGCGTTAGTTATCAATAAGACCCTTTTAGTATGAGATAGTTATACTTTTGTTGGCCGGTTTTGAGTTAGTTATCATGGAGACTTGTATCTGTAAGGGGCTGATTTTCTTCATTCTTGTCTCCAATCTCCATAGACACAAAACTCTCTATTAACTAGGTCTGATTCATAACTTAAGAGTGCAATATGTTGAAGGTGTTGCACAATAGCCATTTTGGTCAATGTTGTTGTACAGGACATCTATCATCTATGTTGCAATTCTGCTCAAATACCATGCATGTATGCCTATGGATTACTTTCATGGCTTCATGCTTCTGTCCTATTCGGCAAAATAAGAGAACACAGAATGTACAAAAATTAAGGTATATATTTTGTGATATGATGTTTTATCATTGGAGGTGGTCTAATACATGCAGTGTCCCGCCCACCCACCCCCCCACCAAAATCTGTCACACATAACATAACCACTATACAATATTCAACACATAACATATCATATATTCGAATCCAATTAGTAACGAACATGATGAGAAATAGAGGAGTGAAATAATGGGTATTTTTTATAAAGTTCATGAAGAGGGTATTTGGTACCTGCCCCACCAACTGTTATGGTAAAAAAAACTCAAAAAGATCTAATATGTTGTACAATACTTTCAAGCTTTTTACTACATACAAGTGGTATGGACAAACTAATACTAAAGAAGTTAAACTCATCGATGTGGATTTGCCTCTGGTGCAATAAGCAACAAGGCTCGAAATAACATTGTTCCCAGTTATTCACATCTGTAAATGTTAGCACTATCTAAAAGAGCATTAATACAAGAAGATTATCCAAACTTGATTAGAGAAGCCATCAATATTACATTACCACTCCACAAAACTAGGCAACCGAAGGTTAATACATAATTGTTACTTCATTCAACAGAATGATTACCAGATATAGCGGAACTAAACAACATTCAAAATAGTTGTTACAAACTTACAATACAACTGATACATTAATTTGACCTGTACATCTATCATTAGGCTTGCAAAACTAGAACGAAGGTATATACGTATAGTTAGTAAAGTTTAACTCAATAGGAGACCAATTATGAATTATCCACACCTATGTAAGAGTATTCCTAGCAAGAACTCGTTTCTTTCAAGATATCCTCGTACCGTATTATGTACATAATTAATTGACTATACAAAAATTGGAAAATAGTTCCTCAATCTTATATCAATGTGTGATCCATATTTTTTATCACGTTCCACAATGATACACCTGCAAATGATAAACTTTATTTCAGCAAAACATTATGAAATATGATACAAAGTATGATTCTCTATAAAAAGTGATACGCAGCATATAGCTAAGCAAAAAGGAAGAGGAAGATGAGTTGAAATTATTGGTTATACTCACATCTTTATGGTTTTGACAAGCAATTTAGTTAGGTATGACAATATCTAAATTATGAAGTTAATCTTGGAACAACTTCATACGGTGTGGTTAAAATTTATTTTCGACATTGCGATTGTTGACACCAAAAATTATGCACAAATCTAATTAACATATGAGAACATAGAATCAATATTGAATACACCTGTTGCACAACAAAAATACTATAGAACGGCTAACTTGAACCAACTTTTTAGTAACTCTAAACTCATTGAAATTTAAGAGATGATTTTGAAGAGATAACTTTTATTAACAAGTCTCTGGTAAGACCATCAAGTATTTGTGGGTTTTCTTTAACTATTAGGTTTATTGATTTAATTAATATATTTTTTTGTCTAACAACTTAGTGGTCTTACCAAATAAGACCGTCTTATATAAGCTTTTGTAAACTTTTATATATGACATAATAAATTATATCTATTCATTGAGATTAAGATTATTATATTGTGATTGTTGACACCAAAAATTATGCACAAATCTAATTTACATATGAGAGCATGGAATCAATATTGTTGTATAAATTACTATACAACAACTAACTTGAACCACTTTTAGTAACTTTTAACTCATTGAAATTTAAGAAAAGATTTTGAAAGAATAAATTTTATATATGGCATAAAAAGGTATAATCATTGAGATAAAGTTTTTTAACATTAGAAAGTCAGGAACTGCACTTTTTATAACGATAACTTGAGCTAATTTTATAATAGCTCAAATTGAAAAAAAGTGTGTGCACCGAGCATAATAGGAGAATCCAAATAAGCTTTTTTCTTGGTCAATAACTACCTAGAAGTTACCTGTTTTTATCAAGAACTACCTTTTATCAAGAGCTACCTAGCTTCTATTTTAAATTTACATAGCTACCTACATGTTCAATTTTTTGTCTAACACTACCAACTAACATTTTCCATTTAAAATGAATGTTAGTGGGTCCCATTCTTTACAATTCCCTCCATTAAAATATTACAAATATGCCATTGCCATCCATTCTATCCTAACAAATGAACCTCTCCACTAAAATTGAGGTTTGCTTTTAATCACACCATAATTTTTAATGGCAACAAATTCATGAAGGATTCCACCCTGCAATGTCTGCCTCCTCACCACTACTCCATCCTCCATTACTACACCTTTAACTCCAACCCCATCCTCTCCCTCCTCAACCACTACTCCATCCTCCATTAGTACACAATTCCATTAAAGCAACAATATCATGAAGGATTAACTACACTACTTCCTTATTGTCAGTACCTTCCCTCCCCCCTCACGGTCAGTCGTCACCCTCCTCAATTCTGATAACCGGACCCCAACATTTTTCTACTTTGTCATCCCCGTTGAAAATGGTAACCCACAACTGGCAGCGGGTTCAATTGAATCTTGAATCAGCTTGAAATTACAATCACAAACTAATTTCTCACTTCACCATTAAAGTTCAATCCCCATATTAATTAATTATGCTATGGAGGTATAAATTAACCCCCTTAAAAGTCCAAAATTTTCCTTTGTAATCATAAGTTATCAAATTTTTCATTGAGAAATCACCGGAATTCATTTCAGCATGAAACATTAATTAGATTTGTTAAAAACTCCACAAAAACATTTTTAATGATAGAATCTAATTAGACCAGGCCCCACAAAAACTCCATAAAAACTAATCATAGCTTATATATGTATGAAACATTAAATTGACAAAATTTGGCTTAATTGAGAAATTGGTTAAAAATGTTGTTGGAAATCGATTGGATTAAAGGGCATAATTTAGGGGTGTTAATGATGCGAGTTGAGCTCGAGTATCATTGAGCTCGACTCGAACTCGAAACTTAAAACTCTAGCTCGACTCGAGCTCGAAAGCTTGCGAGCTTTTAAAATGGAGCTCGAACTCTACTCGGTAGGACGCAAGGTGAGCTCAGCTCGAGCTCGAGTTCGAATCGAAAGAAGCTCAAATTCATAATAATGAGTAACCTGAAAATAAATTTATCACAATTGTCTTTAGAAGTAACTAATAGAAACAGAAAATTACATAATTATCTTAAAAACTTCCGAATTTATGTAGTTATGTGCTAAATAAATATTTTACAATTTTAAGAAATTTAAAACAATTTTTTATTGTTTAAATAAATAAACAATTTTTTATTTTTTAAGTTTTATTTATTAGCTTGAATTTTGACAGTTGAGATGGAAATAAATGAACGGCTAAATCAACACATAAGAACTTAAGCCATTAAGTAAATAATTTTTAAATATTTTTTGGGATACACTAAAAAACATTACTTATATATAATTATATATCGAGCCACTCACGAGCTTTTCGAGTCGAGTAGAGGCTTGCTCGACTCGACTTGTTAGAACCCCGAGTCGAGCTCGAACTCAAGCCGAGCTCATTCGAGCCGAGTGTTGACCGAGCTTTGACCGAGTACTCACGAGCTGTCTCGTCTCATTAACACCCCTAGCATAATTGAATGAAGGGGGTGAGAAGGAGGGTGATTTGAATGCAAGAGTGTTCTTGTAGTTTCGTTGAACAATATTAGAGAGAAAATTAACTTGTGGAGCCCACTAACTTTCATCTTGGATGGAAAACGCTAGTTGGTAGGGTTAGACAAAAAAATGAAACATGTAGGTATTTGTGTTACTTGTGTCAATTAAAATAGAACCTATGTAGTTGTTGACAAAGACAAGTAACTTCTAGGTAGTTGTTGACAAAAACAACTAAGAAATAACACAAGAAAATAAAAGAGAGCAGAATTTGATGGGCAACTTAGTTACAAAGCATTTTCAAATTGCAGTCTGCAAGTGCAATTACCACCAACATTCGATGAGCCCTTGGGCGATCCCTTTAGCTTTCCATTTCCCTTTCTTTTTAGACTTTTTTTTTATTATTTTTGTTTCTTTTGTAATTTAGTAGATAGTCGGTGTTTATATGCTTGATTTCCCCTAATTATGGCTTTTTTCATGTTTGTAGGTGATTATGGGGAGCTAACGTGGCCTTCGGAGAGACTTAGGAAGCATGTGGGAAGAAAAGTAGAAGAAAAGAGCCAAAGGACAGACCAGGCCCCACAAAAACTCCCAGACCCCGGGTGAGTAATCCAGAGCCAAACTAGAAAGCATTTTAATCTCCCAAATTTCCTACACGGCTGAGCGGACTTAAGTGGCCTGACCAGGCATATACTATCAAGGCAAAAAGTCAAAATCATATCAGCCCTTGGTTACATGTTTATGATTATGTTTGATTGTAAGCAAACCTAACCTTAGTGTCTTTTATCCAAGCGTTTTTCCTCTTTTAGCTTTGTGTAATTTTGTAATCCCCAAAACACATTTCAAACTAGCTTAATCAGCTGCGCTATCCTCTGGTCGATGAGGTTTGACCCTAACTTCCCCTATACTCTAGGTTAGTAAGGTTTCTTAGTTTAGAAAGATTAAAAATTAAAATCACGACACTATCTTCTCTTTCATCAATAATAAGCCATCTACTCAAATAATTCAGCCCATTTCACCCCACTAACTTGTCAAAACAGACTTATGGTTTTTCTTATACAACCGATATAGTATCTATATTATAAACAAAGCCCTGAGTCAAAATTAACGGGTTTTATACTTGTTCAGAATATAACACTGCAATAGCAGAGTTCAATGAAAACTGAAAAGCATCACTTTCCTTGTGTTTTATTTTATACATGCTGCAGTGATCAAAACAGAAGGTAAGAAGCTATAACAGTGTATGTGTGACAAGAGGGTGCCGTGTGTGTGAGTGAGTGTGAGAGTGTGTGTGTGTGGGGGGGGGGGGGGTGGAGATTAGGCAAACAAAAAATGTCAAAAACAATCTATATGCTTATGAAAACCAACTTTTTCTTTATGTCAAGGAACTTGTTGCTGAGGAAAAGCTTGCCAACATCACTTAGAATACTTTACCTTGATAAGTTTGTTTGCACACCCTACAAACAGAATCCCTTCCACACACAGCAAAGCTGTTATGACAGAATCACATGCAATGGACCCAAGAGTTATCATCTCCACTTCAGATTCATCTGTTGCTATCTCCTACAATGTGACAAACATGGTCGTCAGAGAAAATTAGATGTAGTACATAGATAATTTCTTAACCAACTGACAGCACATTTGGTATTTTTCAAAAGCAAAAGAAGGCAAACTTGGTGGCCAAAAATAAATTGTGATAATGGGAATGAGTATCAAGTGTAGTTTAGTCACTCCAAAAACCTTAAAATCTCTTCATTGGAATAAAATCTCTCCATTGGAATTTGGAATACAAACTCATCCAATTGGGGAGCAGTACTAGGAGGGAATGAAATTATAATTTGTTGATGAGCTAATTATCAGCAATTCATTATGAGAATTGATTTTCCTTCCAAAATTACGTACAAAATCTTTCATAATACCGCCTTTTTTATAAAAAGGCTACCAAAAGGGCTGTAAGGGTAATATACGACTGATGAAGTTACTGAAGGAGTTGGAGAGGGATTAGAGATTGATGACTTTATTATATTGAAGCTAAATGGCATTCACAGACAGTGACACATCTAAAAGAAATTGAAAAGTTGAAGTGTTGAACACAGCAAGATAAATCACAATATTCAAATATTGTAAGAAAAATATACCTGAACATTCACAATCCGGTCCCATCCTCCAAAGTACATCAACTTCCCTTCCACAGCAAGAGCAAAAATGGCCCCATCATTGATTTTAGTTGATATTTTTAACGTATCATTCAACCATATCTGCAAAATGTAAAGCCAATCAAAAACTGATAACAGGGTTTCTTTTTCTCAGTGATGATTACATATCATTAAAATTCCAATTTACTTCATATTCACAACCATTCATTCATTTATTTGATGAAAATTATAAAATTTAGTTGATTTGATTATTTCAGTGATTGGTTGCACATTATTAATAGATGATAAGTATTGCAAGTATACAACTAAACTTTATAGAGGTTCAACACTTAGCTGCTGCTTAAACGTTTATGATGCTTTGGTAGCAAAAATCTTGCTTATAGAGTGTATCTAATACATAGTTACTCAACAGAATTTTGGAAGTGTTTTATTTTGATTAAAAAATAATAATAAGTTGCTCTACAGCACAGAATTTTGGGCTTACAAGAAGGAGCACATTCAAAAAGTAGGAGCTATGCACCTGCGGATGTTGAGATGGATGTACGGGAACACTCTAAGGGATAGAATCAGAAATGAAGTCATACGCCGAAAAGTTGGTGTTGCAGACATTGCAAGCAAATTAAGGGAAAATCGCTTGCGTTGGTTTGGACATGTGAGACGGAGACCTGAGGGAGCTCTGGTGCGACGAGTGGAAGGATGGGATCATACAGATCTCAAACGAGGTAGGGGGAGGCTGAAAATGACTTGGTGGGAAGGGGTTAGAAAGGGTATGAAGCTTTTAGATTTACAAGAGAATGAGTTTCTCGATCGCAAGGGATGGAGGAGGAAAATTTATGTGGATGACCACATGGAATGATTATTTTTGGTTCATGTAGCCGACCCTAATTTTTGGGATTAAGGCTCTGATTGTTTGATTGAAAAAATAAATATAAGTTGATCCAGAAGCTTTTAAACAGCTTATTTTTTAACATAAGAGTAGATATGCTAATAATAAATTACCACATAGAGAAGTTACAGAAGAAAACAGCGGCCTTTAAAAAATATAGGAAAATAAAATTTTAAGAAAATTAAAAATAAAAAATAAAAAACAAACAGAGAGCGAGAGAGATCTTGCAATGCACATCCTTAATAACACCATGCATAGTAACAGAAAAACAATTTACGACAAGATAATTAATTAGTGCCAAAAAATAATAGACAACAGATCTCTTTCTAGGAGTAGGTGGAAATTTTTAGGACTTGTTAAAGATTCTTTAGGGACTTGGCTACTTTTTTTCATTACATTATGGGTGGTTGGTATTTGATGCCTCTCCTTTTGTGCAAACCAGACCCTCCCTCTAGCTAATGATAAACTGAATCATTGGTCATTATAGATGGGCTGAGTGTGATTCCGATACTAGCAAGGGAGGAGATATCCGTCCAGACTTCAATTGGTCTCAATGACAAACAGAGTGAAAGATATGGTTGCTTTTCATAACCAGATAAAAATATAAATAGTAGGGTCTGAGCTCAACCTTTATACAGCCATTTTCATGCACTGCAACAATCATATTTTGATCAGCAAAGAGACAGAGTACAGATGACACAGTCCCAGGAATGTCTTCACCGAATGTTCCCAAAGGGCTATGATCATGAACACACCACAATCGAATGGTTCCATCCCAACTCCCACTGTAAAGAACCCCATTAAACAATGCTAGGGCAGATACCACTGATTTATGACCCTCCATACTGCACAACAGGGTACAATCCTGAAAAATTTGGAAAAAAGTGAAGGTTAAATGACTGTATCTAATAGAGATATTAGATGTCATACTAGAACAGAACTAGAAGTGCCTCACCTTTAATAACCAAGCTTTTATCAGCCTGTCACCACTACCAGTGTAGAGACAGCCAGATTCAGAAACAGCTAAGGCATGAATACCACTATAACGCCAATCTTTTTCCTCATACCACTTCATCAAGGGTTCTTCAGCTAAAGATTCATTTATTTCCCATGCAAATATACCACCTCCACTGTCAGCACTGATGCACAAGGGCTTTGGTTGATTTACAAAGACCAAAGCCATGATTTTGTGCTCATGACCTCTAAATGTATGCACATGAGTAAAATCCTGGCCATTTTAAGAGAAATTGAGAGTTTTATTAAAGCAGAAAGGAAGTATCAGATTGCTATATGAAAAAAGAAAAAATTCATTCATAAAACAGCATCAACACAACCATGGCATTTACTTTTGGTACTCCAAAAGCATCATTCATTCATTCAATACTACCTTGCTATTTAGGGTTGCCTGTAATGAAGATACAATCTGAGAGATCCAATCCACGGTCTAGTCGATCCAATCCCAAAGATAAAGATTCAAAATATTATATCTAATACATTTATTGTTCAAAAACAAAGACTCAAACTATGAATGCTTCATTATTTCAACCCTCAAGAAATTTGTTGATTTAACCTTAGATTAGTAATCTAAAAAGTGTTCAATATTTTCATAAAGATTAATCCAAAACTTTCGAATATCTGAATATTCAAGTCGGAGGTTTAGGCGGTAATTTTTTTTTCGTGAGCAGCTAAACAGTGTACATGTACAAAGGATGATGCCACTAGCTAGAGTCATAGGTGATTAAGCGATCTGATGATAACAGATTTTGTAGAGTTTGAACTTTTTTCAGGCTCAATTTGGTCAATATAAAATACGCTCTAAATCTTAAAATTTTCCTATGTTACATGGACTCGTCTGAAAGTGTCGGACACGGGTACGTGTCCATGTGTCCGACACGTCTATCCTAAAATTTGGGGACACGGGGACTTTGTCCTAGTTTTAGACACGGGTGCGGGGACACGGCATGTATTAAATATTAAATAAAATATCTAAAAATTATATATAGCAAAAAGTTTCATTCTTTCATTAATAATATCCAAAATCTTACATTTTCCAACTTTTGACTTTTTTTTTTGACAATTTTCCAATACTGATTACATAATTACATAGCTTGATAGCTAATCCAGGAGCATTCATCATTCATGCATCCATAATAGATGACATATCTATCTTACAGAGTTTTATACTTGCACAAGCAAAAGACTTTTTTTTAAACTCAATTTCTGAAAATTTCAACCTTATGTGAGGTAGCCGTGTCCGAGGTGAAAGTGAAGGATCGGACACGTATTTCACACCGGTGTCCGTGTCGTGTCGTGTCGACACGGGTGTGGAGGCCTAAACAGTCGTGTCCATGTAACTTAGAAATTTTCATTAATCTAGTTTTTTTACAAAGCTCAAAGAAAGTTGAGAAGTCGAGAAGGAAAAAAAAACTAGAAGGTTTGGACCTAAATTTGGTGAAAAGTAGAAAAATTAAACTAGCCGAATAAATTTATGTTGTAACTAAAGTGACATGTCTACTGAAGGAATTTATGGCAACTAATTTGAAATTGATGGAGTGGCACTGAAAGATGAAAAACATGTTCAAACTTCAAAGATACCAAATAAGCGAGTTAATTTCAACAAACTAGTTCTTTATCATCTCTTTTCCAAATAACCCTAAAACCACAAGGTCATTTAAAGATAATTATTTTGACTGTAAAAAACACACAATCTCAAAAGTTACTTTTCATTAGAATAAAAATTCTCAAATACCAGTTATGTAAAATTACTAAAGTACCACAAAAAAGGTCATTATTGTCTTCATGAACTTCAGATAATCCATTAGCATGCAAATTTATTGATGTAGCCCAAGGCTCTTTGCAGGGGCACGCAGATTGAAGAAATAAATATTAGGAATATAAAATCTACATGCGCATTCCTCTGATATAGCTTTTTGTCAGCAATTTCATTGGTTGTCCAAGTCCTTATTTCTTAATGTGAGTGAGGCATGCATTAGTAGCAAAAGATTTGAAGAAATGACAGACTGATGATAATTTTAGCAAAGATACACTGATTAACAATCAGGTTCAGATGACAAAAACAAAATGCACTTTGATATTGTAAGCCATTGGCCCTTCCATTAATATTCTATGCTTTAATTTACATGACTAGTCTTTTCCTTGTCAAGTGATGTGGATTTTAAGTGGTACCCTCGAATAACACTCGAAACTCACAAGGTTTTCTTCAAATAAATTGTCACTCCTGATTAATTCAATTGAAACTAATTAATTACATTACTCCTGAAAGACTGAAACTAATCAATTACGGTTCTAAACTCAAACTCACTCCTAATATTTGATATTGGGAAAAGTAATGCAACAATTAAACTTAATTGATGCAAAGCATAAGATGCACGAAATTTAATTCATAAAACATTTTTTGTTACATCAATTTGTTGGGATATTTATAGCTAAACAATCCTAACAAACCATAACAAAATCCTAACAAAACTTAAAATATCCTAACAAGTAAAAACCTTTAGCAACTAATACTAACAACTCTAACTAATTTCTCAACAAAAAAAATCAGCAACAAAACAAATCCTGACCTAAGACGCCTAAAAAACCGTGCTAAACAATACTTGGGCACCAAGCAAAGTAAACCCAATCAATATCTAATTTTCAGATTATACAGTTTGAGGAAAATGTGTCAAAACTCTATGCGCCTAATTTTTTTTTTATTTTGTACATATTTTTCTTTGAAAGTAGATTGGATAAGCTTTTCAACGCATATTCACACATCTCCTAACTGAAAGCTAACTATCCATGAAAATACTGCAAATTCCAAAAAGTGGAATTCTTCATGATAACCCCAAGAACTCTTTAAGAACGAATTTTTTAATTCAAGAACGTATTCTTAATGCACTGTAGGCCAAGTATAATGAAATAAATAAAATTAACCTAAAGCCTCAAATGGGAAAAACCCTATTAAGTGAAGTGGGAGAAAACCCATAGGCAAAACCAACTTATTCCCTGAATTCCACCTTACTTTCCATGGAAAATCTTTTGAACCCCTCTTGAAACACAACATTCACCCCCAATTTTCCCTCAAATTCAAATCATCCCAACATGGAATTGAACCACCACTTGTGCCCTTCTTAATCCACAATATAACCCATATCCAAATATTGAACAAACTGATTTTGACGATCATCTTTATGACTCATTAATTCCTCATCATCAAGAGTCAAGAGGAAACAAATATAACAACTGATAAAGTAAAATTACACACAAACACCAGATTTTTACTAGTAATACAAGGGACATCATGTAAATCAATCAAGGAGGCCACAAGTAGCTCCAGCATGGTTCGAAAATGCGACAATGGCCATAATACCTCAGCATCGGACATGATGCAATTTTCACGAACTGGATTGAGACAATATGTACTTGCAAACCATGACTAAACAATTGATATTAGCATATTAATATATTAGTTTTAAAAATCTAGTAAATTCCTGAATATATGAAGGTTTGCAGGCATAAATAGAGTTATGAGTCAACAACAGTTGAATAACTAGTTGACTCAGCCTAAAACTAGATTTATTATTAAAGCCTGATAATAGCTGATATGCTACATCATGATGGAGTTTTTTTACACCATGTAGTGAGAAATGTTATACTGAAAGCATTCATTGCTCATAAACCATTCATTCTCTCAAAAAAATCAAAATCATGCTCATTGATGAAGGAAAAGAAACTCTAATTCATGGACCATGATAAACATTCAACAGTAGTTTGCAACTATTTACCTGTAACGACCAAACATTAATCGTTTTATCAAAGGAAGAGCTAAACAAAAACCCCCCTACAAAACAAAATAAAAAATATATCAGTAAATAATAACAGTTTAGCCATTATTCATTTTTTGATTTCCATGTTTATATTCATTTTTTAATTTCCAAGTTTCCCACATTTCACTGTCAGATTAGCCTTTTTTTCCCAAAATAATACCGGAGTACAGATACAAGTAGTATATTAGTAGACCAGAGGACTGAAGAATCATCTTCATAAGGGACTGAAGCATAGCAATGTTATTACCTTTACTAATTTCAGCAGCTTCAAATTCACATCAGAAATATTCTCCCTATATTTTAGTTAATGTATGGTCAGATTTAAAAGTCTTTAAACAAGTAGTATCAGGACGTACAACATAGTGACAATATACAAGCACAAATGTCACAAAAGGCAACTATAATCCATAACTTAAAGTAGCAACAAAAATGTTTTGGAGAAACAGTTGTGTTTCTGCTGCACTCAAAAGGAATAATTTTTCACTTCAGGATAGCAAGGTAATAGCTTTGTCGTAGATTAAGAAACCAGAATTAGTTAATGTTCTTCGTGCTTTCATTTTGGTTAATTAAGAATATTCCCGGGGGGGGGGGGGGGGGGTGGGGGGTGGGGAGGGGGATATTGTGGTGCCACCCCATTGCTGCTCAAAGTTCTATTTAGTACCTACAGTTTTTAAAAAACCATATGCTACCACAAATCATCCCTAATGCTATTATTTACCACACACAGCTGAATCCATGTCAATCAGAGGTTTGACATTTGAATATTAACTTAACATAATAACACAAGACCTATGCTCTATTCTGCTGCTACCTGCATTCGTATCCATATAGTTGATGGATAAAAAAGGGTCAAATTTGTCAATACGAAAACATTTAAGGCAAACACACAAATTTTTATTGTAAACAACTCCCTCACCACACAATATTACTCAAATCTAGGTGATAAACCATACAGGTTGGACACTCTCATCAGTCAAACTTGTATTCCTCAAACAGTGGTTTTCAGCTGAATAAGACACATTACTGTCCCTTAGTTTGAACTTAATCCCTTGTTAAAATTTAGGTTGGTGAAAGAACAGGCTTAAACAACCTAATTTTTTAAGTAACTGTATATAACTTTTGAACTCAAGCAGCTTCATAGTAAGAAAACAGGAATGATGGACATATATTTATAAAAACAATACCAACCAGGAGATCAAGAAAGTGAAATTTTTACCTCCAACACATAATCCTGAAATACAATCTCGATGACCTTGCAAATCTTTACATTGCACTTTACCTGCAGATAATCCCTTAATAACATTGTCTACTCTAACTTCCCCATCCACACTAGTTTCAGGTTTGCAATCATCTTGATCATCACATAAGCTGGAAATCCTTAGGTCATTTCTTTGATCATTTGACAAATTGCATAAACCTCCCAACACTAAGCAATGATCAATGTTGTCCTTCATGAAACCGCTTTTCAAGCTCAAGACATGATTTAATGAATGATGGATATTCAATCCTTTGAGACACTTCCACACATCAATTGCAAGTGGTCTATTTCTTGGATTAAAATCTAAGCATTTGAGCAAAATATCATGCATTGATGCATGATCACCAACCATTAAAGGCTTCAATGCAACATTAATTGTTTCTACCCATTTCAAATATACACTCATGCATTTAGACATACCTTCATTCATTCCTTGTAAAAAATCCATAAAGTAATTGCTCGTCTCTATAACAAATAGGTTTCCAATAAGAAGCCTTAACAAAGCACAAGCTACTGACCAAACATCAGATGCATAATCAATTGCAAAAATCTCATCATCTTTCTTAATTACAAAGCTTTCCTTACGAAGCAACTCTATCAAAACCTCCGGACTAACAAATGCACCCATGTTCGACATCATTCCAACAAGTGCTTCAGCCTCAAAGCCACAGCTTTTCCGCCGACCAATAATTCCCTTAGCAACACACTCGCGGAGCTTCCTTCCTATCAACAATGCCCCACCGATATCAACACAAACATGCCCAAAATCATCGAAGCAAAGGCAAGACAGACCCAAACAACCACACACAAGCCCTTCTGAATGCAAACTCATCAAAACTTGACATAATTCAGAACCGAGTGACCCCACATACAACCCAAAATGTTCATTATCCCGGTCAACCTCATTGGCCAAATTCAATAACCCATTATTCATTTTCCTCGTAGCTAAAAAAAGGCACCCATCATTTTCATCATCAAGCCACAACCCAAATACGTTACACAGTCCAGAATTTCTAATAGATATTCCAGATAGTGAGCTAATTTCATTTCTTTGAGCATCATCCATTTGACATAATACACTCATAACTTTACCCAAATAACTAAACTCAAACATTGGGCTATGTGACTCAAAACGACCAATAGAAACAAGACTGACCTCTTGATTTCTGACTAATAAACACTCCATAACAACAGACAAACTGAAACCCACAAAATCAGAATTTAAAGTAATCCTTCCATTACATTCGTCGTTCCTCAAAACAACACAATTGGGCAATATCCAATCTTTCCAACGAGCATAAACCCTATGTGACCATAATTTTGGCATAAACCCCTTTAAGTCCAGAGGATGATTATTGTTAATTTGAGGATTTGAGTTGGGGGTTTGGTTATGGAAGGAACGAAGGAGATCGATGTTCTTGGGGAGGGCACTGGCACCCTGAGGATGAGGAAATTTAACAAGTTGAGTACAAGAAGGACATCTTAGTGTGTGAGGAAGATGCGAGTGATGATGATGGAGGTTTGTAAGGCATATTTGACATGCTGAGTGGCCGCAACTAAGTACTCGTGGGATTGTTGTCGTGTCGTCGTAGGATTGAAGGCAAACTGGGCACTCTGGTGGTTCCATTTCCTGCAATGAATCAATGTTATTTGAATAACAATGGGTTGTGAGATTGATGACAAGTTTACAACCATTTCAGGTACCACGCAAATTAGCATAGGCTGGAAAATAAAATTGTTTAGTATTTTTTGAATGATTCTAAAACAATGTAAAATAAAATTGTTTTTTAAGGGGGTCGTTGACTTGGTGGGGATTTCCATTAAATGCTCTCCCTTTTTTTTTTTTTTTTTTTTTTTTTACTTGCTAAATTTACTTCTTCACATTTTTTAAGAGGTAATTTATAAAATTAATATCTCGAATTTGGTATAATAAAAAAATTATATTTTCGGAAAATTTACATCGAGACGAATCAAACAAGATCCATATGACTATATTTTTCGTAAAATATTAAACATTAAAGCGGGTCAAAGTTACAGTATGAATAGTGTAGCAACTAAAAAAAAGACCGAGGGAGTATTAAACAATTTAGGGATTTTTCATTTGGTATCTTTGGACTTTTGGCCTTTTCATTTGGTACCCAATTTCTTTTTGGGTTTCACATGGTACCATTACACTTTTAATTTAGTTTATACCGGAACATTTTATCATATTTGCTTTGTATTTTTTATTTACTTGCCAAAGAAGTGTTCAATTCAAGTTTTAAAGAGACATTTAGGCCCTAGAAAATAGATATTATGAAAATTAGTCCAAATAAATTTAGAAAATGACCCGGTTTGCATATTTGGATTTGTTTTACCCAAAAATTATCTGGCTAAAATTTTAGGGGATCATTTTTTCCCTTTGGAGTCAATTTTGAAGTCAGTGTTAAGAAAAACGGACCAAAAATACCTTAAACCAAGGTATTATTTAATTTAATACTACATCTTAGATTAAGTTAAAAGTACAATAATACCGTGTGGAAAAAAAAAATTGAGTATCAAATGAAAAAACCCAGAGTTATAGGGTACCAAATAAAAAATCCCAACAATTTTATAACCTTAAAACCACAAGATTTGAATTGTTGTGTTACCCTTTTCTATATTTTTAGGTATGTTCTACATCTTATTATTTGGAGATGTAAAACAAGCTTATTATATTCTTAAGCTCATTGTTTTAACTTGCAATTAACTTTATTATCATAAAATTTGATCATAAACTCCTGAACAATACTTTACTGGTATTATCACTTACCTTACGAAGTAAGATCACACATTATCAAAATGTTTTTAACAAAACGTAATTTATGAAATGAAATCTCAATCAACACTCAAGGTAGGAAAAGACAATCTTACTACGTAGTACATTAAAATTAACGAAAGTCATTGATAAATAGTGATAGATATTAATAATTAAATTACTCTATATGTTCCTTTTTATATGATATGCTTGGAATCTTGCCACTATTCATAAGATGAGAGAATCTTGTAAATTATTTTCAATATTGAAATTATAATTTAATCATATGGGGTCTCTTGTTTGATTCGTGTTAATGAGTACATTATTAATATCCAATTATTATAAATTTTTTATATATACAATAAAAAATATTTAATGTCAAACAAATACATTGATACGTGCAAATCAAAAACGTATTAAACAAAAGGAAATAAAAGGAGTACCATATAATACATAAACTAGCTTTGGTTTCCGGGCGTTGCCCTGAATTATTTGATAAAATTTCATTTTAAGATTTCTTTCATTTGTTTTGCCTTTTTCATCAAAAATATAAAATATATATTGTAATTATATATTAATTTAATTTAATTTTATAAGAAACTGAAATGTTAAGTGAACAAATAATAGGAGTATTATTATAAGATATTTACAATAGATAACTATAAAATATTTGATAATTGCGTTATAAAAATTTCAAATAATTGCGAATATAATGTGAGTTTAATATGTTTATTGATAAAGAAATAAAATATAAATTTTACAATTGAACTGTTGAACACATCCTGACATCTTAAAATGTGCTGATAGAGAACCACTATTGAAAGAACAGTTCTCACACGCGATTGGTCCAACTCAGCCTCCACGTTAGCTTCAATAGTGAATTCACTATGTATGTCACATGAGAGGCACATGCTTCCATCTTCACTCCTTTCTCCTTTTTTGCTCTTTTTTTTCCCTCTTGGTTTATTCCTCTTCTATGAAGCCTTTCCTTTCCTTTCCTTCTTCTTCTCTCTAACTCAATCTTCTTCTACTTCTCACTTTGGAATTTGCGACCCTTGCATGGCTATTCATATGTTCGAATCTGTTCTCCTTGCGGCCCTTGGATGTTGGAGTAGATTTATTCTAAATTCGATTAGGGTTTTCGTATATTTTGGAATTGAATTGAACTTTTGGGGCTTAAATTAGGGTCTCGAATTCAAATTAGGGTTTTTTGGCTTGGAGCAGATTTATTCTGAATTCGATTAGGGTTTTTGTATATTTTGAAATTGAATTCAACTTTTGGGGCTTAAATTAGGGTTTCGAGTTCAATCTGAATTCGGTGCATTTGGTGATGGAACTATGCGCTGGTGGAGAGCTATTTTATCGCATCATTGCCAAGGGTCATTTCACCGAACGTGCTGCTGCTTCCTTGCTTAGAACCATCGTTCAAATCGTCCACACTTGCCATTCTATGGGTGTCATTCATCGTGATCTGAAGCCCGAAAATTTCCTTCTGTTGAATAAGGATGAAAATTCGCCCCTTAAGGCCACTGACTTCGGTCTTTCTGTCTTCTACAAGTCTGGTACAATTTTTTATTTCTTTTGTTTTATGGACCTTTATTATCTTTTCCATAATTAATCCACATCAATGTATACTGTGTTGATGTATATCCTCAATCACCTTTCTTGTTTACAACAGGGGAAAGTTTCAAGGACATTGTTGGGAGTGCATATTACATTGCACCTGAAGTCTTGAAGCGAAAATATGGTCCAGAAGTAGATATTTGGAGTGTTGGGGTCATGTTATACATTATTTTATGTGGTGTTCCTCCCTTTTGGGCTGGTAATTTTTAAAATCCTCCTTATTTTTAGCTCTCTTTTTACCTTTTTTGTTAACGTGCCTCGATTAGATGCTCTGAAATTGATTGAAACTGTAAATTTGTGTTTCATCAGAAACCGTACATGGTATATTCAACGCAATCTTAAGGGCTCAAATCGACTTCACAACTGATCCATGACCATCAATTTCATCACAAGCAAAGGATCTTGTTAGGAGGATGTTGAATGCTGACCCTAAACAAAGGCTTACAACTTATCAAGTTCTCAGTAAGTTGTACAATTCAATTTTTCTTAACTTTTTTCTTGTTTTAGAAGTCGTTTCCTTTCATATGTTCGTTTCTTCAGCTTAATCTTAATGAAACTTGTGTTTTTCGGCCATATCATCCATGGATCAAGGAGGATGGAGAAGCTCCAGATACTCCTCTTGATAATGTTGTCCTTGATAGGCTTAAACAGTTCCAAGCAATGAACAAGTTCAAAAAAGTTGCTCTTCGGGTAAATATATAGGCTCAAACATACTCTTTAGTTCAATAAACTTATGGTTCCTCTAAAAAATGTTCTTATTATGTTGCTGCTCTGATATGCTTTTGTTTAGGTTATCGTTGGATGTTTATCAGAGGATGAAATCATGCGACTGAAAAAGATGTTTAAGAGCATGGACACGGACAACAACGGGACAATAACTCTTGAAGAGCTAAAACAAGGCATGCAAAAGCAAGGGGCTAAGCTATCTGAGTTCGAGGTCAAGCAGTTAATGGAAGCTGTGAGTTTTTTCTGTTCTGAACTCAAACATAAACTAACTTCACCTTAAAAGAAATCCTGAAAAATGATTGATTACAATCTGTGTACTGGAAAACTACAGGCGGATGCAAATGGAAACAGAACCATAGACTATGAGGAGTTTATCTCGGCAACAATGCATATGAATAGAATAGACAGAGAAGAACACTTATATACAGCGTTCGAGTACTTTGATAAAGACAATAGCGGGTAATGATATAGCATGTGTTTGCTTCAACTTATCTAACAAATTTGAATTTTGATGTGTGAAAATTAATTATAGGTAAATATATCAGGTGAAATAGCAGAACAATCACTCGAAATTTCTTATTGTCTCAGGTACATTACAATGGAAGAGCTAGAACAAGCGCTACAAGAGTTTGGCATGCACGATGGAAGAGACATCAAGGAAATAATTTCGGAAGTGGATAGTGATAATGTAAGTGACATTATTAGAATATCTAATCAATCATTATTACTTGTCGACAGTACATGGATAACAAAAAAACCTATATTTCTCCTAATATGTAGGATGGTCGAATCAACTACAATGAATTTGTGGCTATGATGAAGAAAGGTAATCTAGAAGCAGGAAACTTGAAGAAGAGACGTAGTATAGCTATGTAAGGAGCATATGTCGGGAAAAGATATATCTTCGGCGACACCAGTGAATGATTGAATGTAACAAGAAGAGACGCAGTATAGCTATGTAAGGCGCATATGAGAACTTGGTTTTCATGCAAACTTACCGAACATGGTATATTCAACGCAATCTTAAGGGCTCATATCGACTTCACAACTGATCCATGGCCATCAATTTCAGCACAAGCAGCTGATGAGGCTATCGCACACCTATCAAAAATAAACCTAACCACTCTAACTAATATAGCTAGGGAAGTAGGGATCGAATCCACAGGGAAGCAATTAAACCTATTAGTTCTAAAAAGTCTAAACTGTGCAAAGGGCCTTTGAGTGACAATTGTGACTAAGAAATTAACTAGAATTAAAGCTAAATTGATTAAGGAATTTAATTAATGACTAAGCCGAGGACATCGGTTCCCCACAGATTAACCAACGAATTGCACACAAATAATTAATTATATTATCAATTTCCTTGAATTAAGGTCCACTAATTCTCTCGAATCTAGTCCCCTTCAAAACTCCTCTAATGGCTCTCGCTCACTTAGACTCGTTTTGCCTATTGTCCTTATGATCTAATTGTGGTAATCTTACCTCTCAGCATCGATTTCAACAATATCAAACTAACAACTAAACCTGGCCAGTATTTAATTGAAAGCAATAACAATTGACAATAGGAATTCAATCACATTAATAGTTAAACTAATATTTATGAGCAAAACATCATCAATTAATCCATGGATCCCCTAGTCCTAGAAAAAGAACTACTCACTCATAATCGAAGGGACAAAAACTAAATCAATAAAAGTAGTTAAAATACTAAACATGATTAAATTAAACAAAACCAACAACAATCAAGAAATTAAATTTAAACATAAAACTATTAAAACTAAGAACATAAATTGAAAATAATAATAAACATAACTAAGAACAAGAATTAAGATTGAAATAGAACCTGAATATTATTGATTGAATAAGAATTCTACACTTTGAGAGAATTTTTAGAGTAAACTAGGGTTCTAAAATCATAAGAGGCGTAAATGACTAATTAGGAATACAAATCTTTAAATACTTAGGCTAAACACGGGGGAAAAACACGCGAAATCCTCCTTCAGAGCCACCCGTCCAGAGGATCCGGGCGTGCAACCCTCACCCGGGATCACAACCTCGGTCCTGGCGGATGGCTTGTTTTGCCTTCGTTTCTCGGTTTTTGCTCGTTCTTCCTTGATTGCTTCTTAAGTTCTTCGTTTTAGCACTTCTAGTCTTCGGTTTAGCTTCCCAAATGACTTCAACTCTTCACTAACTTCTTCAAGTGCTTCAAAAGGCTCGGAAAACAACGATAAATCATCGATTCCTAAAAAATCTAATAAAAAGCCCAACAAACACTCGAAATAGCAGAAGTTAGTAGAAATAGCTCAAAAGAGCCGTATTAGAGCTAAAAATCAATCGGGATCGGGGTTAAATACTTATAAAATATCAACTTATCAAACTCCCCCAAGCTAGCCTTTGCTTGTCCTAAAGCAAACAACTAAGCAAACAATGACTTCACCCCTTTAACTTTGCAAAACAAGATTAACTCAAGCAATTCCGAGTATGCAAGATCCTCAACCAACCCATCATAATCCCTTGACCGCCATCCACTCAAGTCAAAAGCAATAAGCCAACCATGTAAGAAATAGAAGTCGATGACTACAGTAGCTCACTCGGTGTCATTCCACACATAAGATTGAGCATAGATAATGAAGCTCACCCTTAATCCCAAATAAGAATGCAAATGCAATAAGTGTTTGAATGCAGAATTTGAGAACCCAAACCCACGTCTCACACCTCATGCAAGTGTTTAAAGGTAGTCACTCAATCTTAGTATGAATGTTGACTCGAAATGCAAGTAATACTCCCCAGCTTTGGCAGTTGACTCAATTCACAAGAACTAAAAACATGCACATGCCGATCAAAAAGGTCTTTATGAGCTTGTAACGTGGCTAGGGTGATGGGTAGGATAGAATTTGGGATAATGTGGCGGTAAATGCGGGCTATACGCATGTAGCAATCAAAAATCAAAATCAACATCTCCAACATCAACTCCAACATCAAGCCAATTCTCATGGAATCACATCACACCATAAAGCTTTACATTTCAACTACTCCAAATATCACAAGCCTTTTCTTTTTCAACATCTTTTCAATTTCTTTTTTTTTTCCTCATTTTTCATTTCTTTTTTTTTTCTTTTTTTCTTTCAACTTTCAAGATTTTTTTTTTTTTTTTTAACTTAGGCTCACGACTCTTAATGTCATGTCAAAGACAAAATCATCACACATACATATCTAGGCCAATAAAAGATGTATAACATTTTAATTCTTCATTAAACTAGCCTAGACATTGGTATGCAGAGCCTTAATGTGAGACCTATTATTAAACTTTAACAACACCTTTTCACAATTTTCCAATCCTCCAAAACCTCCAACAAATGCAACACAACAACAATACAACTCCTCAACTCCCCCAAGCCAAGCTTGGGCATATATCAAATGATTAGAACAAGGCCAAATAGGGTGGTGTGGCTAAAATGCAAATGAAGGGTAAAAGCTCAAAATAAGGACCAAGGGAAAGTTTTGTGAAGGAATGCCTAAAATCTGAAAGCTCCTAAAAGAAATGAATGCCTTTTATCATTTGCAGCATGTAACATATCAAAGCCAAGCTACTAGAGTCAAAAGCCAAAAACATGGATCATACATGCACCAGGAACTAAGCACACATGAAAAAAAAATAAGCATAGAAATAATGCATACGGCTCAAAACCTCCCGTTAACACAGTTCAAGCCTCTACTCTACACATGGTTATAATGGCAAGATTAGAAATCGTTTCAAGCTAAGTCAAGTTCAAGTCCAAGTTGGCAATTCCCAAAACAAAACTCATCACATGCCCAAATCAATCAAAAACATTTTTAAATAAAATGCGGGGCACAGGGAAGATTCACAAAGTTTCATCAAACCAATCAATCAATAAATCAACTAAAGCTAACTATCAAAAGCAAATAAAGAAATCTAAACTATGAAAGCAGTACACTTTTTTTTGGTCATATGTAAACTCCCACTTCTAACAAGTAGTACAAACCATATGACTGTCCTAAGAAAGCAATAAAAGTACACTAGAAAGCAATAAAAACTAAACTAAGAAAGCAATAAAGTTACCTCCCCCAAGCCGGACTTAGCAATGTCCTCATGCTGAAGGAAGTAAGGGACTCCTCTCAGTCAGACTGGAGGAAAGTGTCAGTGTCCTCACTGGCACTACCATCATCATCATCATCATCACCACCACCACCACCTGCTCCTCCTGCTCCACTGGTCCCTTCTCTAGGGTTGAAGTGGTACCATGACGGGTGGGGGCCAGCGGAGGGTACTACGCTAGTACAGACGTAGTGGTCGTAGATTGGGTACATAGCAAGACAATGATCCTGCTCAAAAGTGGCAAACCGATCCATGAACTGCTGCTGCTGGATCTGGAAGTTGTTTAACTAGTTCTGCAGCTGGTTCATCTGCGCCTGCCACGGGGCAGGGTCTGTAGGTGGTTGTTGTGGGGGCTGCTGGGGTGGTGGCTAGGGCACAAACTGCTGGGGTTGGCTCGGCCCAGCATGTCCTGAGGTACCTGCAGAAGAACCTGCAACACGACCATCCACAGGCATAAGATAGGATTGCTGATCAGGCAGCAATCCGGTCAGTGAAGTATCAGGAAGGGTAACAAAAACTCCCTTGGATGGTCCTATGTACCATCTGATGCGCCCCCCACCACATAAATCTAGCCAATCACATTGGTTGAGGTAGGGGGCATCCAAGTAGCGGGACCCTACAGCAGGGGTCCTCCCATACTCAAAGTTAGCCTTATAGTACCTGCCAACAAATGTCAGAAGACCACCAAACACAATATTGTTAATGGTAGGTTCACCAAATCGATCGGTACCTGTATAAGTCTTACATTGGGTATGTAGATGCATAACAAATAGATGGGGAAGATGAAGACGATAAGGAAATGAAGTTTTAACTAAGTGCCTTCCTAGGCACCACATCTCTCTGGTATGCACTTCATGTTGTTCAAACCGACCAAATATCGTCCCTGCAAGAAAACAGTGAGTGATCCTAGCAGAAGGCTGGTGGATTAAATTAGCCTTTGCATGCTGCCAGTTGGTCAGGTGCACACCTGTCAAAGAATACCACCAAGCTACATCATCAAAACCCTTTGGGGGTTTAGCACGCCCCCAATTGGCCAAACCAAATATTGCCCCAAAATCTTCGATCGTTTCATAACGATCGACATTGAACATTCTAAAACTGACACCTCTAACAGGTGCCTTGGGGTTAGACCTGTCAATTTCAAAACTTGACATAAACTCATACGTTATGTTAGGATAAGTTGGGGCATCCATACCAAAGAAACTATGCATACCCATAGATCGAAATAATTCCTCAGTTTCATTATGAACACCTAAAGCATGCAATAGTTGATGATCTATGAAACGGGTGGGGGTAACATGCCTTAATTTGAGTTTTTCGAACCTTACCTTTTGCTCTTGGGAACCAAAAGCGACTAACCCATATGTAGGATCACGTCCAAGCCCTCGTGGTTCGCTTCTTGAGCTTGCTCCGTCCCGTTGCCTTTTAGGTGCCATGGAGAATTAGTAGAAGTGAGTAGGAATTAGTGAGTATGAGATGAAATTGGTTTTAATTAAGAGTTATGGTGGAGATCTAAGAGAGGAAGGAAAAAGATTGATTTTGGTGAAAATTTGAGTAAATTTGGGTGAGTAATGAGTGAGATATTGTATGGAGAAGTTAGAGAGAAGTTAGAGAAAATATGGAGGAAATTGTAGAGAGAGAAAGTGAAAATAAGAAAATGAGAGGTGAGAGAAGGAAGAAGGAGGAAAGAAGGAAGAAGAAAGGCGTGGAAAAAGGAGAGGAGAAAAAAAGAAAAAATAAAAAATAAAAAAAGACGAAGAAAGACGCCACACGCCCGGCCCGAAGGCTGAGCGCCCGGAGGGGGGTTGCTCGCCCGGAGGGTCCGGGCGCATGGCTTTTTAGGTTGATTTTTGAAAAAAACTAAGTGTTCAAAAAGGGGTTGCGCGCCCGGAATGAGGGCTATACGCTTGGGGCCTTGCTATTCGCCTGGGGGGTCCGGGCATACAGCCATGTGAGATTTTTTCGTCCTTTTTTCACTTTTTTCACCTAAATTGCACCTGTAATCACACCGAACACTTGAAGAATTCATTAGTACCTCACTCTCCCCTTACCAATACTAAGAAATGAGCTAGAGTCCCTACTAAACTTAAAAAAAACATAAAAATGAAAAAAAACGACTAAAAACTAAACTAATTACGGGTTGCCTCCCATAAAGCGCTTGTTTAAGGTTATTAGCTTGACCATATTACCTAATAGCTCACAGGGGTGTGGGTCTCGGAGATTGATTTCTTCAACTAAGCCAACAACATCACCTTTATAGTAGTGCTTGAGGCGGTGTCCATTAACCTTGAATCGCTCTCCTTTCTCGTTCTGGACCTCTACAAATCCATACTTGCTCACTATAATAACAATGAAAGGACCGCTCCACCTAGAACTCAACTTTCCAGGAAAAAGTTTCAGTCTAGAATTGAATAATAAAACCTTATCACCTGTTACAAATTCTTTCCTTACAATTCGCTTATCGTGCCATTTCTTAGTCTTTTCCTTATAAATCTTAGCAAGATCATAGGCTCCCAATCGAAACTCGTCTAGCTCATTTAATTGAAGTAGCCACTTCTCACATGCAAGCTTGGCATTCATGTTGAGCTCCTTTACCGGCCAGTAGGCCTTGTATTCTAACTCAACTGGCAAATGACACGCTTTCCCATACACTAACCGATAGGGAGATGTACCGATAGGTGTCTTGAAGTCCGTTCTATATGCCCATAATGCATCATACAACTTGGTACTCCAATCCTTCCTTGACTTTGCAATTGTTTTCTCCAGGATGGCTTTGATTTCTCGATTTGAAACCTCTACCTGACCACTGNAAACTTCCACCTGACCACTGGTTTGTGGATGATATGCTAATCCTGTTCTGTGGTAAACACCGTACTTCTCCAGCAGTTTATCTAGCCTTTTTTCATGGAAATGCTTTCCCCCATCGCTGATGACAGCTCTAGGGACTCCGAACCTAGGAAAGATAACCTGCTTAGACATCCTCAAAACAGTGTTAGAATCACAATGGGGGGTAGCAAGAGCTTCCACCCATTTAGAAACATAATCCACAGCAATTAATATGAAACGATTTCCATTCGAGGATGGAAAGGGGCCCACGTAATCAATGCCCCAAACATCAAAAATTTCAACTTCCAATATAGCTGTTTGGGGCATTTCGTGCCTTTGTGAAATATTACCTGTTCGTTGGCACGAATCGCAAGACATAATAAAAGCTCGAGCATCCTGTAGGATGGTAGGTCAATAAAAACCTGATTCAAGGACTTTAAACATCGTCTTAGAAGGTCCAGCATGACCTCCATATGGTGATGAATGGCAATGGTGAAGTACACCATAGACTTCCCATTCCGGAACACATTTCCTGTATAAACCATCTGCACACTCACGAAACAAGTTAGGGTCATCCCAAAAGTATCGCTTCACATCATGCAAGAACTTCTTTTTCTGCTGATAAGTCAAATCAGAAGGTAAGACACCTCCTACAACATAGTTAGCAAAATCAGCAAACCAAGGGGAATTTACACAAACTGCAAATAGGTGTTCATCAGGAAAAGAATCATCAATGGGGGTAGAGATCTCCCCATCATCATACTGTATCCTCAATAAGTGGTCAGCTACCACATTCTCTGCTCCCTTCTTATCACGAATCTCGAGATCAAACTCTTGAAGCAACAAAATCCATCGAATAAGCCTTGGTTTGGCTTCCGTCTTCCCAAGTAGGTACTTAAGAGCTGCATGGTCAGTGTAAACAATAACTTTCGAACCTACAAGGTAAGCACGAAATTTATCTAATGCATAAACAATATCAAGTAACTCTTTTTCCGTGGTGGCATAATTGACTTGAGCTTCATCTAAGGTCTTACTAGCATAATAAATAGCATGTAGGACCTTATCCCTCCTTTGACCTAAAACTGCACCAACTGCAAAATCACTAGCATCACACATTATTTCGAAAGGTAAATTCCAGTCGGGAGATTGTATAATAGGTGCTGAAATTAGTGCATTTTTTATCATATTAAAGGACTCAAGACACTCATCGGTGAATTTAAATTCAGCATCTTTCAATAGCAATTGGGTGAGTGGTTTCGCAATTTTAGAAAAATCCTTAATAAACCTGCGATAAAAACCAGCATGACCCAAAAAACTTCTTACCCATTTTACATTCACCGGAGGCGGCAGTTGCTCAATTACATGTATTTTCGCCTTATCCACCTCAATACCACGTTCGGACACCAAATGTCCTAAAACTACTCCTTCATTGACCATAAAATGACATTTTTCCAATTTAAAACTAGATTTACCTGTTCACATCTTTCGAGAACTTCAGTCAAATTAGTCATACATGAATCAAAATCAGAACCATAAACACTAAAATCATCCATGAAGACTTCCATAATAGACTCTATGAACTCAGAAAAGATGCTCATCATGCAACATTGAAAAGTACTGGTGCATTACATAAACCAAAAGGCATTCTACAATATGCAAAACTACCATAAGAACATGTAAAAGTCGTTTTCTCCCTGTCATCAGGATGGATGGGGATATGAAAGAAACCCGAATATCCATCAAGATAGCAGAAATACTTATTCTTTGCTAATCTTTCCAAGATTTGACCAATAAAAGGGAGCAGGAAATGATCCTTTTTAGTTGCAATGTTCAGTTTTCTGTAGTCAATACACATTCTCCATCCTGTAACAACTCTAGTAGGAATTAATTCATTTTTATCATTACGAACAATAGTTGTTCCCCCTTTCTTAGGGACTACCTGTACGGGACTTACCCATTGGGAATCAGGCACTGAGTAAATAATACCTGCATCTAGAAGTTTAAGAACTTCTTTCTTCACCACCTTCTGCATGTTAGGATTCAAACGACGTTGACCCTGTATACAAGGTTTATGACCTTCCTCTAAATGAATTCTATGCATGCAAAAATCGGGACTAATACCAGTCAAATCATCAATAGTATAACCAATAGTCTTTTTATGAGACTTAAGTACAGACAAAAGTTTATTTAATTGACTATCAGTAAGAGAAGCACTAACAATGACTGGGTACAACTCCTTATCATCTAGAAAAGCATATTTCAAATTAGAGGGGAGGGGTTTCATCTCAGGTTGGGTTACCTCTTTAACAGAACAAACCTCTTGTGGTAACTCAATAAATTTCCGGCTCTCCACCGGATTTAATTCCTCACCAGTGATATCCTGGACCAATTCATCGGCATCAATTGTTCCTTCTCCTGCACCAACATCAAGGCAAACAACGGCCTCCAGAAGATCCTTTGTAGTGGATCGAGGCATATCATCAATAACAATTTCATCAATGACATCAATAACATAGCATAACTGTTCCATCACAGGACTCTTAAGAGCAGCATTAAGATTAAAGGTAACTTTATCATCCCCTACAGAAAGAGTCAAACTACCATTTTTGACATCAATAACAGCACCTGCAGTGTGTAAGAAAGGTCTACCAAGTATAATTGGGATATGAGCATCCTCATCCATATCTAACACAACAAAATCAACAGGAATAAAAAATTTCCTAACTCTCACCGGGACATCCTCTAAAATACCTTTAGGGTATTTCACTGTCCTATCTGCCATCTGCAAGGTGATGTTAGTAACCTTTAAAGCACCCATATCAAGCTTTTTACAAATAGATAACGGCATGACACTAACACTAGCCCCTAAATCACATAAAGCTTTATCAATGAACAGTGGGCCAATATTACAAGGAATAGAAAAACTTCCCGGGTCCTTTAGTTTCGGTGGTGACTTATTTTGCAATATGGCACTGCACTCCTCCGTAAGTGCTACGGTCTCCACCACATTCAACTCACGTTTCCTGCTTAAAATATCTTTCAAAAATTTAGTATAAGTAGGAATTTGGGTTATCAAATCAGTAACCTGCAAATTCTTCATAATATCTAAAAATTTACTGAAATGATTATCATTCTTACTCCTGGTTACCCTGTTCGGAAAGGGTAACCTAACCTGTGACCTCGGGATCGTATCAATCGATGTGTCATCTACCTTCTCCTTAGGTGCTTCAGCCTCCTTATCTGGAACTGTCTCTAAATCTTCAATCACCACATCACTGGTCTTCTTAGCTCCACCTGCAACATTAGAATTAACATCATCAGTAGGCATTTTCGGGCCCTCATAAGCAGTTCCACTCCTCAAAGTAATGGCATTGACATGGTCCCTCGGGGGATTCTGTGATGCCTGTGATACTGGAGGTGTAGGTTGTGATGGAAGGTGGCCTGGTTGCCTTTGAGCAGTTGATTGTGCAATCTGAGCTATCTGAGTCTTCAGGTGCTTGTTGTGAGCCTGCATTGCCTCCATATTTTTCTGCATTCTGCAACATCATATTTTTCAGCTCTGAAATTTCTCCACTAGGTTGAACTGGCAATGGTGGTGCTGATAGTGGTGGCCTGCTGAAATCTGGTGGGTGTGGTGGTACATATCTCTGCATTTGCTATGGTGCCTGCTGAGGTGATATAGCTTGCAGAGGATTCGGTACATTGCTATTATTCTTGTAGGAAAAGTATGGGTGATCCTTCCAGCCTGGATTATATGTATTGGAAAATGAGTTGTTCTTGTAGGCTTGAAAGGCACACACTTGCTCCACTGAACTGGTGCATGACTGGGAACTATGACCGAATAAACCACAGGAAGCACAGAAAGGGTCAGTGCATCCCGAAAGTGCAGCTACTGGTGATGGTGGAGGAGCTGTAGTACCAATCTTATCAAGCTTCTGACTTATGGCATTGAACTGTGCAGCTAAACTCTCATACTTATCATCAACTACATGTTTTCCACCCTTATTGGAATGCCCTCTAAGGTTACCAAACTATGAATTATGAGTGGCAATTTCATCAATCAGTTCATATGCAGCATTAACCTCCTGGTTCATGAATCGACCATTAGCAGCATAATCTAACAAAGCTCTACTCTCATTACCCAAACCGTTGTAGAATGATTGAACCAGAAACCATTTCTCAAGCCCATGATGAGGACACATTCTCAATAACTCCTTAAACCGTTCCCAAGCTTCATAAAGTGACTCATCTGTCTCCTGATTGAAGTTAGTAATTTGACTCCTCAATAAAGCTGTTCTCTGTGGTGGATAGTACTTCCTCTGAAAAGCAAGAGCCAAGTCCTCCCAACAATTAATTGTGGCCATATTAAGATCATTTAACCAGAAAGCCTTGTCCTTCAACGAAAATGGGAACATTCTCCTCCTAATGTAGTCCTTGGAAACATTCATCTGCTTGATAGTATCACAATATTGAAGGAAATTCTGCAAATGTAAATTCGGATCCTCCTTCAATGTCTTTGAAAATTGATTTCGTTCAACCATATTCACAAGAGCCGGTTTCAGTTCAAAGTTAGCAGCATCAGTATCAGGTACTGAATAACCTCCAGCCATAGACTCCGTACTACGCAAGGAATAGTCTCTCAATGAACGGGCCGCAGGTGGCGGTGGTGGAGGTGGTGGTCCTCTACCCCGTCCTTCTCCTTCGACGGCCATTTCGACCTCTAAATACCCTTCAAACAACGGGTGGAAAGTGAACTCGAAAATCTGAGACAAATCAGAAACAGTTTCCTCCACAGATCGAGGAAGAAATATTCGGCGTCTGCTACGTCTCAACCGTNCTACGTCTCAACCGCTTCAAAAATACTCGCTCGGGCTCAGGGAAAATAAAAATGTCAGGCTCGTGGTCGGTTTGCATAAACCTATAAACCTGCACAATATGTAACTCCGAGCAAAGCTGAGAAACTGCCTCAAAGAACAATAAAGTTCTTTGAGACTAAGAAAAATAAAAGAAAAACAATATAAACCCGACTAATAGAATTAAAAATTGCCTCCCCGGCAACGGCGCCAAAATCTGATGAGGCTATCGCACACCTATCAAAAATAAACCTAACCACTCTAACTAATATAGCTAGGGAAGTAGGGATCGAATCCACAGGGAAGCAATTAAACCTATTAGTTCTAAAAAGTCTAAACTGTGCAAAGGGCCTTTGAGTGACAATTGTGACTAAGAAATTAACTAGAATTAAAGCTAAATTGATTAAGGAATTTAATTAATGACTAAGCCGAGGACATCGGTTCCCCATAGATTAACCAACGAATTGCACACAAATAAATAATTATATTATCAATTTCCTTGAATTAAGGTCCACTAATTCTCTCGAATCTAGTCCCCTTCAAAACTCCTCTAATGGCTCTCGCTCACTTAGACTCGTTTTGCCTATTGTCCTTATGATCTAATTGTGGTAATCTTACCTCTCGGCATCGATTTCAACAATATCAAACTAACAACTAAACCTGGCCAGTATTTAATTGAAAGCAATAACAATTGACAATAGGAATTCAAGCACATTAATAGTTAAACTAATATTTATGAGCAAAACATCATCAATTAATCCATGGATCCCCTAGTCCTAGAAAAAGAACTACTCACTCATAATCGAAGGGACAAAAACTAAATCAATAAAAGTAATTAAAATACTAAACATGATTAAATTAAACAAAACCAACAACAATCAAGAAATTAAATCTAAACATAAAACTATTAAAACTAGGAACATAAATTGAAAATAATAATAAACATAACTAAGAACAAGAATTAAGATTGAAATAGAACCTGAATATTATTGATTGAATGATTGAATAAGAATTCTACACTTTGAGAGAATTTTTAGAGTAAACTAGGGTTCTAAAATCATAAGAGGCGTAAATGACTAATTAGGAATACAAATCTTTAAATACTTAGGCTAAACACGGGGGAAAAACACGCGAAATCCTTCTTCAGAGCCACCCGCCCGGAGGGTCCGGGCGTGCAACCCTCATCCGGGCGCACAGCCTCGGTCCGGGCGGATGGCTTGTTTTGCCTTCGTTTCTCGGTTTTTGCTCGTTCTTCCTTAATTGCTTCTTAAGTTCTTCGTTTTAGCACTTCTAGTCTTCGGTTTAGCTTCCCAAATTACTTCAACTCTTCACTAACTTCTTCAAGTGCTTCAAAAGGCTCGGAAAACAACGATAAATCATCGATTCCTGTAAAATCTAATAAAAAGCACAACAAACACTCGAAATAGCAGAAGTTAGTAGAAATGGCTCAAAAGAGCCGTATTAGAGCTAAAAATCAATCGGGATCGGGGGTAAAATACTTATAAAATATCAACTTATCAGCAGCAGCGCATAGTTGCATCACTAGCAGCATAGTTCTCTCCACCAGCACATAGTTCCATCACCAGCAGCAGCACGTTTTGATCTTGGTTTATTTTGGAGTCTATTTGTGTTCGTCTTAAGGTTTAATATTTTTTTCTTTAAATAAAGACATGCTGGCATGTCATATGTGAGACATTTTGGGTTTCGGTTTACAATTAATTTCAAGCTTTGTTTTTCTTTTTGGTTGGGTTTTGGGTCCGATCTTGGTTAGGGATTATAGCAATTGATTTGAATGTTTTTGTTTTGCTGATTAGGGTACGTTAATAATGATAAAATTAGGTTTGTTTTTAATTGTTGATTAAGCGTTGTTGATTTGAATGTTTTTGTTTTGCTGTTTTGTATGTAGATTGTAAGTCATTTCTAATTTCAGTTTTTAATTTTGGGAATGAGTTTAGACTTGATTTTAATTTATGATTGTAGAAATATGAGTTCGAATTATAATTAGAGCACAATGTCGAAATGATTATTTGTGTAATTAGGGTCGAGGTTTTATATTTCGGTTATGTAATAGGGCTAAGGTTTTGTGTTTTAGATTGTGTAATTAAAGCAATTGATGAGTGAATTGAGGTGAATGAGGGTGGGGTGATCGACTGATCAGCAGATCGGGTGTGGAGGTGCACTATAAGGAGCGGGAATAGAGGATTATGATTGAGCATGGGGGAGGATGAGCATTTGAGGAGGTAAGGGGGTTGAGTGTGGGGAGGATGAGCATTCAGAGAGGTTTGTAGGGGAGATGAGCAGATAAGGAGGTAAGGGAGTTGAGTGTGTGAGGAGGATGAGCAGTCGAGGAGGTATGTGGGTAAATAGGCGAGGGAAGGGAGGCTCTAGCTGATAGCCAGCCATGTGTCCGAGGAAGTTTTGCATAGATTGAAGAAGATGATACTTGCAAGAAGCAATGTCTAAATCAATAATGTATCAGAAAAAGCAAATGTAGGTAAGAACATAGAAATAGACTTTGTAAAATAATAGAATTAGAATTAATAGTGGTCTAAAAGTGTAGCATTGATGGATAACATAACACAAACATATTAAATAAGGGGTTTTGACTTTATTTGCAATAGTCTGTTTTAATCTCGATTTATGTATAATGTGGCTATTTGGTAAGTGAGTTTTGCATTATTTATTTTATTTGATGGATCGATTATGCGTTTTCTGATGATTCGTAGTTTGAGTCAATAATCGTGATTTAGGTATTGTTCTGATGATTTTAGCTATTGATTGATGCAGTTTGTTGATTGTGAATTTTCTCTTAATCATAGGCTGTTCTTGTTTGTAATTTGAGTTTTTGCTGATTATTTTTTGATTTTGCATTATTAGGGGTTTGAAGTTCCGATTCAAAATCATCACGAAGTTTAACTTAAAGGTCAATTTGGGATCTTTTATGGTAAGTAATTAAATGATGGTTTTCTGAGATCATGATATGATTTTGCTGTTTTGTATGTAGATTGTAAGTTCGTGATTATGTAATTAAACATATGATCGTGAAATATTGTTGATGATCGTGAAAGGCATGCCCTACTCAATTTTTACAGTTTTTGTTGATTGATTACATTAAATGTGTTACGTCTTTTATTGGGTTTGATAATTCAGAAATATTGTTGATGATGATGGAGTTTTAAGAAGTGAAGATGACAGAGTTTTTGCATGTTGTGATCAAGAGAAAGCATATTTTGAATACGAGGGAAGAAGTAGATGACGAGGAGTGATCATGATCAGGGGGGGGGGAGGGGGGGTTCTATTTATATGAATGTTAAAGTTTTTTGGGGCCGTTTTTGATCCCCTCAAAGGTATATATGTAATCCTATTTTTCCTTTCAACTTTTTTTTTCCATTAATGGTCAATCATCTCAGGTAAATCGATTAGGGTATTGATTATTTTGGGATTTTTCATTCTATATTCGCTTTCCATCTAATTTTGTATTTGTTATTATGAATAAATGCTACATTTAAATTGGCTTATTTTTTGTTTCAATTTGTGTTTGTTCTTCATATATTTTATTTAAAATTTGGAAAAATCCCTCCTTTATTCATCTTCTCTGAATGATGTTCGCCTGGTTAATTCTTCACTCTATCTTACTACAATTTCATTTAAATTTCGATTTCCAGAATGTGAAAGAAGAAGATGATGAAGAAAGCACAGTATCCTTGCAACAAGTTAGCCTTCTGTTTTCTAATGTTGCTTCTCATATTTTTTCTTTGCATTACTATCACAGTATGGTTGGGTTTGCTGGAAAGTTTGTTTTAAATGTTCATTTATATCGGGATTTTGGCCATTAATTTACCTGTTTGAGTTGATTTTGATTTCATATATGGTTATATCGTTACCTTTATCCTAAGGATTCGTAGTAGTTGCTCTGGTTGGTTTTTTTAATATCTGAAACATGTCACGGGGGAAGAAGAGTTCAGCTCTACTGTGGGTGATTTGATCCTGATATTTTTGCATCGGACTAAGTTAGAGAGATGCCATAAACAGGTTTATTTGTATTTCTGTTAGATCTCAATAGATATGTGTAAGGGGAAAGAATCACAATTTTGTTGCAAGTTTTTTGGGGGGTTCTATTTATATGAATGTTAAAGTTTTTTGGGGCCGTTTTTGATCCCCTCAAAGGTATATATGTAATCCTATTTTTCCTTTCAACTTTTTTTTTCCATTAATGGTCAATCATCTCAGGTAAATCGATTAGGGTATTGATTATTTTGGGATTTTTCATTCTATATTCGCTTTCCATCTAATTTTGTATTTGTTATTATGAATAAATGCTACATTTAAATTGGCTTATTTTTTGTTTCAATTTGTGTTTGTTCTTCATATATTTTATTTAAAATTTGGAAAAATCCCTCCTTTATTCATCTTCTCTGAATGATGTTCGCCTGGTTAATTCTTCACTCTATCTTACTACAATTTCATTTAAATTTCGATTTCCAGAATGTGAAAGAAGAAGATGATGAAGAAAGCACAGTATCCTTGCAACAAGTTAGCCTTCTGTTTTCTAATGTTGCTTCTCATATTTTTTCTTTGCATTACTATCACAGTATGGTTGGGTTTGCTGGAAAGTTTGTTTTAAATGTTCATTTATATCGGGATTTTGGCCATTAATTTACCTGTTTGAGTTGATTTTGATTTCATATATGGTTATATCGTTACCTTTATCCTAAGGATTCGTAGTAGTTGCTCTGGTTGGTTTTTTTAATATCTGAAACATGTCACGGGGGAAGAAGAGTTCAGCTCTACTGTGGGTGATTTGATCCTGATATTTTTGCATCGGACTAAGTTAGAGAGATGCCATAAACAGGTTTATTTGTATTTCTGTTAGATCTCAATAGATATGTGTAAGGGGAAAGAATCACAATTTTGTTGCAAGTTTTGTGTCAGTACTTCACTGTGTAAATTTGTCTATTTTTAGGATTGTTTCGTAGCTAACCATTAAGCATATTAGGCTGTTAGCAAATGTTCAACGATTTCAGATTCAATTGTAGGCATGAGTGGGGGGAAGTGAAATAGATGTTGATATGTGTAGTGGGAGAAGTGAGAACCAAAATGCTAAAAATAGGTAATACTACAATAAATTTACTTCAAACCAAATATATACAAGAAAATGTTTTAACAGTCAATAAAATACAAACATAGCAATATTTAACAAAAGCAACATAACTTCTATGCAACAGCAGGCAACCTTTCTTCATTGTTGTTGTTGAAAATTTTGATATAAAAAATACCGCGTCGAACATAATAAACACTTATTGTTTCACCAACAACAAGATTGTTATTCTTCACAAAGTCGGTCCACTCTTTATCGTAAAAAAAGCTCCGAACTTTGATCCCTCTTCATTTGCAAGCACTCTCATACTGCAAGGTTGCCCACTGCTTGTATGAGAAACTGTTGCACTGCCAGAACACTGCACCATCAACAACCTCCACTGTTGTGGTAAAGGCTACAAAAAATTAAAATCCATTAGTAAAATAGACAAATTATGTATTTAAAACCCATAAGTAAGGTAGATAATTATATACTTAACCAAATTATCTGTTTGTACTTAGTAAAGTATGTACATACCAAAAATTCTTGTAAATCTCTTTGTATTTAGTGGTGTGACACAAAAGATTAGCATATTCCCCCTCCATGGCTTACAAGAAAAAAAAAAAGAAAAGAAGAAACTCTATAGTTTAAAACTAACCAGGGATTGCTTTATATAGGCCTTGGAAACTGTCAATGGAATGCAACACTTCAAAACCTATTAATTCTAAACACCTTGGAAACTGATATAAAACTATTAATGCAACTCTTCAGATGCAACTGTTCAGTTCTGACTAATTCTTGACATGCATTAATATACTTTCTGAACAGAACTCTCTCCTGTTTAAGTAACTCTTCAATCCTGAATATCCAATGAAATGATAGTACAATGCAAAGTATACAACCTATGAGCCTAATATTAATTCAAAACACACAGTTCCAAACAAAAATAAATGCATTTATAATCTCTCTTCCCAATTTAAGTACCTTTTCAGTTTTTCCTCACACAGCAAATTAATCCTCTGTTGACTGGAAATAGTAATTTTAATAATAATAATAATAATAATAATAATAATAATAATAATAATAATAATAATAATAATAATAATAATAATAATAATAATAATAATAATAATAATAATATTTAGTCCATTACATTTGGTATTTCGGATTTCAAGACTAAGTTCATGTTGTTTTTGACTTGTTATTTTAATGTAGTTTTCCTCAATTTATTTTACTAGATTTTGAGACTATATATCACTTTTATTTTTATTTGATCCATTTCATTTTTTAAAAATATAGTCTCTGAATTAGCAAATAAAAACACCACTTTAAAATTGAAATTAGTATTAATTTAATTAGTGAGGACATTAGACATTTGATTCAAAGTTAATTATTAGCCCCCATTCCAAAACAAATAAAAAATGATTTCCTTTTATCAACAAAATTGGCCAAGCTGTAAATGCTAAATAATGAACAACCTCACAAAGGGAGGTTATTGTAAATTATGTAATGATGAAATAAAATGATGGTTGGTTTCAAGTTCACAAAGCAAGGTTATTGTATATAATTGTGTTGGATATGCAAGTTGTTTTTTCTCTGGTCTTTTGCAAGTGTTCTGTTCTGCAGTTTAAGTGTTCTGGTGAGGCTGGTGTTGAGGAGGTTTTGTGCTGTTCTGCTTTACTACAGCTATTGCCTATGTATTTGAAAGTGACAAGATCATTGATCTTAGTAGTTGATATGTTTATAATTTCATTTGAAAGTTTGAAACAATCATGTTTCATTTCTAGATTTACTTGATCAATCAGGTCAATTCTTTGTAAGTTGTGTTGTTTAATCAGTTTTGTGATACTTTAAATATAAGATGATAATTTCCTAAGTTTTTTTTTTTTTTGTCTCTCAAGTAACTATATTTTTCCTATTTTTAAATGTATAGGGGTGACTGATTAGGAACAAACTATATTTCATTTGTTTTGAAAGAACAAAACATTAACCTGTATCACTTTCTATTTGAGTTTCTCTTCAACATCGTATTGGCCAGTCTCTCATCATATTATTATCACTCAAATAGGAAATATATAGCGAGGAGAGAATAAATCGAATTTTGGCCTTTTTTTTCTTCTAATATTGGCCAGTCTCTCATCATTTTTATTGATTACAATAAATTAACATTAACCTGTATCACTTTCTACAGGAAGATATTGTTGAAATAGCATCAAGAATTTGGGGTAAACATGTAAGTGTATAATGTAGATTGTCAGATTGTCTACTAGAAGACGAGACATTATTTAGGGAAATACACCATGTTTATCATACAAAATTACAATCATTTTTTTCTGGTTCATGAATGGTAAAAAGTGTGTTTATTAAACCACATGAACTGTAAAACTCATAAATTGAAATTAACAATGGAACTAATATATCAACGTCTCATTTGGTGTAAACCAAAATTACTCATTAAACCATTACACATGACTGTAAGAATTTGATTTTATACCATCGAACCGCAATTTTGGGGCACATATACTCTATCATGAACCAATATAAGAACTTCACTAATATACACAAGTAACCCATTATATGTAAGTTAATCAACAAATACAATACTATGAATTATATTAACCTAAACATTATAATCACGAACATACATATTTTGGGGCGCCGTGCGCATTGCGCACGGTGTCACAACTAGTGATTTCAAAATGAACTTAATGGGTCCAAATATAAGATCAATTGTGATATTGACAAAGAGATAAATGAACATTAAATTATCATAAAAAATATATTCATTATTATCCATTTTTCACATATTTTATTTATCAACTTAGAAAAGGAATTATTAATTTTAGAGAGATATTACTTTTTATGATATACATGTTTTAATAGTTTTGTTGTGGAAAATTTGACAATAATGACATATAGCTTAATTGGTAAATAATGTGTCTCACATGTCAAAAAATTGGTTTTTAAGCTAAGGCGGCGCCACGTGGCGGATTGCAATTCTTCGCCTTGTGTTTTAATATATAGTAGTTGATTATTATCTATATATAATACATGCACATCCGATGATATATATTAAAACAATTAAGCCTAATTAATGGGTCAACCTGAACCTGATCCAATTACTCATTATTACTCACTATGACAACCCTAATCTACGGTGTATAAATTTGAATTAGAATAATAAGAGAGTTCTGGAGCGCCACATAAAACCGCTAAACTCCAAACCATGAAAACCAAAACCCCAAACAACAATTTTAAAACAAACTATAATCATCACTTAAAAAATCAAAGAAAAGAGTGGCATATTCACATCAGATGATTCAACAACTCATTTGATCGACCAACCGGTTCTTGAAAGAGATAGGAGGCATAGAAAGAGAAACGAGTGGAGGAGAGATACATATCAGAGGGAGAAGCAAAAATGTCGACGGTAGAGAGAGGGGCGAAAAATGGTGATAATAGAGAGATGAATTAGGGTTACAAGCTACAATTTACATAAGGAGGGATTAAGATTTAGAGAGAGAGATAGGTGGAAAGACAACTAAAGACTGAAATAGGAGTTGATCGACATAGTTAGACTTTTTTTTTTCTCCTTTTAAAATAGGTCTAATGAAGTTAATCTAATTATTTTAAGATGAATAGTTTATGCTACGGGGGAACCGCACCATATAGCTAAAATACTCACAACATAAACTCATAAAGTCTTGTCGCTTTTTAATTAACATAATTGTGGGTTTATGCTACGATTATATATTTTTTGAAAAAAAAATAGCAACATATGTAGTGCAACATATGTTATTTTTTCCACTAGTGTACCTATGCAATGCATGGTTATTTAGAATAACAAAATGATAAAAATTAAAAATTCTATAAACGCTGATGCGCAATGATGGTGTAAAATAATCAAATTAAGTTTAATTTGTTAGGGGGTTAAAAAAACATTCCCAGCTTCATTCTTTTTGTAGGGTCAATCGTCTCTGCATTAATTGTGATGACTGATTTCTTTTGATCATTATTTAACTAATCTCTAACGTAAGGTGTGTTATTAATGTATACACATTTCTTTTGATCAATTACGGAACTACTTGATGGTGATGGTAGCTTAGATGAATCGATTCCCGCCCCCCCCCCCCCTCAACAAAAAAAAACCTATATGTTAAATTGTGAAAAGTCTCTTAATTAGGGTGATTTCCATCTACCATATTTAATAAATTACAATGACAAGGATATAGTTTTCTAATACTATCCTAATGATATTATAAATATATACTATTTTATGTAAGATATTATTTCTAAAAATCCTTACATCTTAAAATGTGGTGATAAGCAACCACTATTGAAAGAACAGTGCTGCACCCCTATTGGTCCACTTCAGCTGCCACGTCAGCCTGCATAGTGTTTTCACTATTGTGGTCACATGACAGACACATGCTTCATTTGGGCTCTTTCTTTGTTTTTTTTCTTCCTTTTTTTCATTTTTTTGTGGTTTGGTTTCCCTTTGCTGAAGTCTTCCCTTTCCTTCTTCTTCTCTCTAACTCAATCATCTTCTACTTCTTACTTTGGAATTTGCGACCCTTGCATGGCCCTAAGATGTCTTCCCTTTCTTTCTTCTTCTCTGTAACTGCATCTTCTCCTACTTCTCACTTTGAAATCTGCGACTCTTGCATGTTGGAGTTCATATTTCTATTTGTTAGGGGTATTTATGAGGTTAGGGTTTGTTTTTACGAATCAGTTCAATTGGGTTCTAATTTGATGAATCGATTCGATTGAACTCTAATTTCATAAATATCCTTGCCTATTAGAAATCGGTGCTTCGTCGTTTGGTGGCTATTTTGTCAATGTCAGGATTGGTACTTCAGGTTAGATTGGTTTTTCATTTTTTTAGTTCTTGCTGGTTATTTCACTCTTAACTGTGTTATGTTTTGTTTGTTTTGAGTCCAATTGTAGTACTTTAGTCTATTATTCAATTGGATTGAATATATGATTGAATGCTTTGAAATTGACTGCTTAATTGTGTTATGTTTTGTTTTGATTTTCAGTCATATTGCAGTAATTTAGTTTATTATTCAATTGGATTGAATTGAATTGAATACATTGAAGTGAAATCGTTTAAATCAGATTGGGGTTAGGAGTTAGTTGATGGAATTGATTGGGTATGTTGCTTGGCTAATTTGGTTAAGCTAAATGAGTTAATTTTCTGGATTAGTTAGGTGTGTTAAGCTTATTGCCTTTATTAGCAATGCCAGTTTAGGTTAGTGTTGCAAGGCTTTTCTTAGTTTCTGGGTTCTGTTGTTTGGGTTTCATGTATTTGTGGGCCTTGACAGTTTGGTTGTGCTATACAGTTTTATGTGTCTGATTTTGGCCCTTTGGAATTTGGGTTATTACAGTGAGGTATTGTGGGGGTTAGGATAAGGTGTTTAGGATGTATGCCCATATGGAATATGGAAGAAGTGTTGCTTGTTGTGGACCCACTCTTATTCAAACTAACTGCCACTTCATTATGTACATGGTCTCCCATAAATTAGGGGTGTTTGGTGCCAAAAAAAGGGCGCCAAAGGTCCTTTCTTATTAGATGTTGACACTGAAATTTAGGCTTCCTTATGCCTTTTAATTAAAAAATAATATGCAGTACATATTTTGTTGCTGTTGTGATACTGCTGCTTACTTTGGGAATGGTATGTGTGATCTATTATTTTCTTTTTCCAAGGAACATGGGTCTTGGTTCTTCTTATTTGTGTCTTTGGTTATATATATGTGTCTGTGTTTGGAATGCCATTCAGTTCTCAATTATTGTTGTTTGATTCAGAATAGTCTCACAGTTTCTAGCAAGGAGTTTCACAGTTTGGTAAGTTCTGGTTCTCTTCTAACTTTTTTGTTGTATATTATGGTGTGTTCATAAGCTTATTTCAGCTTTTATTGTATGTTATGGTGTGTTTATGATGAAGCTTTTATTGTATGTTATGGTTTTTGCATTAGAATATATGGTCTGATGTATGTTAGTTTCTTGCTAATTTTGTGTTGTAGACCATGTAGTAGATCATATGATATTTTAATTTGTTTGTTTGTTGTGTTGTACATTATATTGCATGTGAGAGACAAGCCTTACCTAAGTTCATAATATAATGGTTCGATTTTTATATAATGGTTGTTAGGAAACTGAATGATATTGATTAAATTGCATTTACTCTTTGTTTGGGACTTCTATATTGGATTCATAATTTGACTGTTACCTACTGCATATATTTTGCACGATATGGATACTCTTTAAAATTAATTAGCAAGTGTTTTTTTGGAAAGGTAATGGCACAATCACCAACTATCGTTTCAATTGACTGTTGTCCTGTGTTAGAGCGTATTTGTCATGCTTTGGGTTATGCAGAGCCTGTGTATAGTGGTTACGATGTGATTAGAGAAGTAGCGCAGGTTATTGTCTCACTTCCCCTCTGTGAATTTGGATGTGCTCTTATTGGAGATGAGAAGGAAACATTTGAGGAATCATGTCAGTCTGCAGCACGGCAGATGAGTGTCATCCTTGTTGATATACATAAAGTGAGAGTTATGGATATGAACTTGGAAGCGCGTGTTCAGAATGAGCAGTGTGAGCAGCTTTATCAGTTTAAAGAAAGTACGTTACAAAGAATTGAGAAAAATGTTCCTACTGTTACATCTTTTGATTTCCATCAAGTTGAAGGAATAGATTGGAGCTGTAAGTCAATTTGAATTAATTTCTTGCGGTTGTTGAGGAAGGTGATTAATGCATTGCAGATTCCGCTGACTCTAATAGATACTTCCAAGATATCTGAAGGGATTTTCATTTCTTGGGCTGGTGGATGTGTGCCTAATAGAAATGTTTCTTCTTGGTATGTTACTGGTTATAAGTCGTTTGATGTTGAGACGGCCAAGCAATCATGTGCTAAGAGGGTGATTGATTTTCTAATGACTAAGTATATGTTTGAGATTGAAGACATAAATTACCATTTGCTGTCTAAAAATGCTGAAGCAACTGATTATGCACGTGTGAGATATGTTAATATAAAAGAGCGTGTTCTTGGGCTTGCTGAGAGCCTAGATGCTTCTATTTCTGTAGTTGAGCAAGATGCAGCCACTCCTAAGTCACTGAAATCTAAAATACATCAATCATCATATCCTCCACCAGCTCCAAAGAAGCCATGGGTTGGTGAACATAGTCGTTCATTCCCCGCTATTGTGAAGGATAAGATGGTGGAAGATGATTTGGAAGCATTTTTTAAACGCATAAAGCTTTCTTATTAGGTCGCATAGTTGGATAAGTTGGTGTTTTATGGTCAATCTTTTTCTATATAAGGTCTAAATCTGAAAAATCACTAAATTATGATATATGTATTTTAGTTCTATCTAATCTAGGCATGTGATGGCAGTAATGTAATGGAGTAGGCATATAGTTTGGTGGTGTTGTAGTATAAGGTTCGGTATCTAAGAGTAGTTGCCTCTATTACTTTAGAATCGTTATGATTAGATATATTGCAATTGTTATGTGTTAGTATATGCAGTGTCAAATGTATCGTTGATCTGGTATTGTATGAGTACGCAAGTAAGGCTATACTTGCTACTTTTGTAGAATTGTTTTGAAAAATGAATAGAAAGGCTTATTATTATTATTCATTTGATTTGTTTTACTGATTTTTATGAGCATACTGTTTTACTGCCTGTCTTTATTTGGAAACTTTGACAATACAAGCATATAAAATACAAGACAAAGGATCTGTGAATACATTACTGTTTTAGATTTGGTGCTGAAAACCTGATTCTAGACTATTTCTTTTGTATTCTTATCATGGTAATGAAGTGCGGCATGCAATACACATCTGATGTGGTCACTCATCGAATGCGGAGGTTTATTCCAACAACTATTGGCTCAGATGAAATGCAACAGGCAGAACATAAGAGGGGATTTAGTACACTGTTTGATGGACTTAGTGGTGATTTATCGTCTACTGATTGAATTCACCTCAAAAGCTTCTATACAGAAGTCTAAACGTGTTCGTACTCGAGAACCAGGTTAGTTTTTATGGAATTTAGAAAGTGATCTATGAAATGCAGAAAAAAGGGTTTCAATGTTCCCAAATGGTATTGATTCGGTGCATGTGTTTGTCATTAAAATTTAAAATGCTTGCAGCTTCTGAAGCGGTGTATTGGAATCTTTTACCAACTGTTCCCCATATGTTATCGACACCAACATATTGTCAATATTGTAGAGCCAAGAAATTTCAATATGAATCCCCTGGTTTTTGTTGTGTAACTAGAGAAGTTAAGGTTGCTTCAAATGAATTCCCTGATGAAGTGGTTTATTTATATACTTCTACATGCGAACTTGGACAACATTTCCAAAAACATTCTAGGATTCATAATAACCTCTTTGCATTTAGTTCGTTAGTTCGAGGGATTGATTGTAAAACACACAAAGGAATCTATGTGTTCCGCTTACATGGGCAAATCTACCATTTCTTGCCTGATTTACTCCCTACAAATTAAATTTCTACAGCTTTACTTTTATGATTCTCATGCTGAGCATTCATTAAGATCAAGTTGTTTTGATAATTTGCGGCCTGATGTTATATCAATCTTAATGAAAGTGATGTATGAGAATCCTTACGCTCAGTTTTTTAAAAGTTTGAAAGAGTTACCTATCACTCAAGATACACATCTTCGGATCAATACGAATGCTGTAAATGATGCGCGAGTGTATAATGCACCCAAATCTGACGAAGTCGCTGCAATATGGGCTGATCAGTCTGTAGGAGATGATTGTAATGGTCCCTACATTACTCTGTCAGGGAGATCAGATTCAACACATAGAATACGACATTACTACGGTTGCTATGATCCTTTACAATACCCTCTTATTTTCCCCTTCGGGGAAAGTGGGTGGCATCCTGGAATTCCAAGATTTTGTAAGAAGAGCACATCTATACCAACGATTGACATGGGACCTGTTCAGCATTCAACAGATGCTGCTGATCTCATCAATCAAGAAACAAAACGTAAATTTCTGAACTAGATTCTCTCTTATGTTTTGCCTGTCACATTTAACTTATTATTGCTAATATATTCACGTTGCTGTAGGTTCTGTTCTTCCAAAGAAAAAACCACACAAAGATATATCTTGTCGTGAATATTATGCATATATGCTGCAGATTCGAACTAGAAATTGTGTGTTGGCTACAGGAAGGCTATTGTTACAGTTTATAGTGGATATGTGTGTTAAGCTAGAAAATACACAACTAGATTTTTTTAGATATAAACAGCCTAAAATTCGTGCAAATTTATACAAAGGCTTGATTGATGCGATTGTTATGGGAGAAGTGAAAGGGGCAGATGCTGGACATAGAATTGTATTACCTCCTTCATTTATTGGTGGACCACGCGATATGCGTTGCCGTTATTTAAATGCAATGACACTTGTGCAGCGCTTTGGAAAACCTGACATTTTTGCTACGATGACATGTAATCCTAATTGGTCAGAAATCAAAGAAGAACTAGCCGCTGGTGAGTTGGCACAAAACAGGCCAGATTTAATAGCTAGGATTTTCAGAGCTAAGTTACTCACTGCAAAAAAGGAAATGATCGATAAACGTTTGTTTGGTGAAGTGGCAGCTTTCATCTATGTGGTTGAATTTCAGAAACGGGGGCTTCCATACGCACATTTTCTCATCATTTTAAAGGATGGTTATAAGATTAAATTTCCATAACAGTTTGACAAATTTGTTTGTGCAAAAATACCAGATGCAGCTACTCCACATCTTCGTGCTGCTGTGCTTAATCATATGATGCATGGCCCCTGTGGTCTGGCAAATCCGAGAAGTCCGTGTATGAAGGAGCACAAAGGCAAACATATTGCAAAGCAAAATATCCTAAGGATTTTGCAGATTTCACAACAAATAATGATGATGGCTATCCTATATATAGGCGGCGAGATACTGGTGAAAAAATTGTTATACGTGGTCATCAAATGGACAACAAATGGGTAATTCCTTATAACCCTTATTTATTGGCTCTTTTTGATAGTCATTTCAATGTTGAGATATGTTCTACTATCCAAGCAGTCAAGTACCTTTATAAATATGTATACAAAGGTCATGATCGTATCTCTTTTCTCGTTGGAAGTAATGAAAGTAGTGAGCCTATTTATGAGATTGATAACTTCCAATCAGGCAGATGGGTTTCTCCGCCTGAGGCAGCTTGGCGCATATTTGGATTTGATTTACATGAAATATCACCATCAGTAATGCCCTTAGTAGTTCATTGTGAGCACTCACAAAGCATAAATTTTGGTGAAAATGAGAACCTTGAGTATGTTGTGTCCGATTTAAGACGTGCTCAAACTCCTTTAACTCAGTTTTTCGAGATGAACAAATCATGACCTGATGGTCCAAAGTACTTATATTCTGAATTCCCAGAATACTTTGTCTGGGATGATAGGGCTAGGATTTGGAAAGATAGAAAGAAAGCTTTCATGGTTGGTCGACTAACGTTTGTTAATCCATCGGATCCAAATAGATATTTTCTAAGGTTATTGTTAGCAAATGTACATGGTCCTACGTCGTATGATGATCTAAAAACTGTGAATGGATGTTTTTAGTACTTATCAAGAAGCATGGAAAGAAAAGAGGCTTAGTTGAGGAAACTGACCTGGCAGATCAGTGCTTAGATGAAGCAATTGAAGCTCATATGCCTAATTCATTGAGGAATTTATTTGTCACATTATTAATATTCTGCACGCCTGCGAGCCCAGCTGAAACATGGGAAAAATATTATAAGCACTTCTCAGAAGACTTTCGGAGAAATGGTGAATTACCTGAAAATGTTATTTTAGCTATGACAGCAGAGAAAATTGAACAGCTGTTAGAATATATGGGAAAAACTCTTGCTGAATTTGGACTTGAGCATTTAAAAAATGTACAAGATCCAAAATTACGAGCCACAAGAGATATTTTTGATGTTGTACACGCTCCAATACCGGAGGAATATATACATGCTCGAAAAAAGTTGAACAATGAACAAAAGACAGCATACAAAGCTATAATGAAAACATGTGAAGAGAAATCAGTCTGGTGCCTTTTTTATTGATGGTCCAGGCGGAACGGGGAAAAAATTCCTATACTGTGCTTTGTATGCGAAGATCAGACAGATGGACAAAATAGTGTTGCCAACTGCTTCGTCTGGAATAGCTGCTGCTGGTTTACCACATGGCAGAACAGCACACTCGAGATTCAAATTACCAATTGATCATAATGTTTCTCTTGCATGCAACGTCCCAAAACAAGGTTCTGTTGCTGCCTTATTGAAAGAAACAACTGTCATCATATGGGATGAAGCTCCAATGTCAAATAAAGCAAGTATACATGCTTTAGATTTGCTGTTGCGAGATTTATGTGATCCAGAATTGATATTTGGAGGCAAAATAGTGGTGTTTGGTGGAGATTTTAGGCAAGTATTGCCAGTACTTCCCCATAAGACACAAAAAGAAGTTGTTGAAGCAAGTTTAGTTTCTTCTCATCTATGGCCTTATTTTACTCGATTTTATTTGCAAGAGAATATGCGTGCAAGACAAGATGCAGCTTTTGCAGATTTTTTACTTGCTTTGGGTGATGGTAAACTTCAACATGCTGAACAAGAAATGCTACAGCTGCCACAAAACATACATTATATTGCAGCTGAGGGTACTCAGCAGCCTAATGAACTAATGCATATGTTGCTTCCGAAAAGGGAAGCTAACAACAACGATGAAGCTACTTTCCTTCAACAGGCTATTTAAAATGATGATGTTGATGCAATTAATTCATCATTTATTGAAGAGTTTCAAGGTGATATTGTAACATATAAAAGTTTCGATACTTTAATCGATGATAATTGTCACATTTACCTCACAGAGTTTTTGCATACATTGTGTCCCGGAGGTATGAGCCCTCATGAATTAGTGTTGAAAGAAGGTTGTCCTGTTATGCTTCTACTGAATTTAGATCCAAGAATTGGATTGTGCAGTGGAACACGACTCATTTGTAGAAGATTCATGCCTAATCTTATACTTTGTGAAATTGCTACCGGATATATGAAAGGTCATGAAGTTTTGTTGCCTCGGATTAGTCTTCGGCCAACTGTGTCATCTGATTTCCCATTCCAATTTCAGAGAAAGCAATTCCAGATTAAACTGAGTTTTTCTATGACTATAAATAAGTCTCAGGGACAGACTCTGCAGGAAGTAGGTGTATATTTGAGAAGTCATTGCTTTTCTCATGGCCAGCTGTATGTGGCATTATCCAGAGCTCGGACAGCCTCCAAAGTTAGTGTATTCGCGTTCGGCACCCAGCAAAATCAGGTTACACATTTAGTCCGGAATGTGGTATCATTTGAAATACTCAAGAGAGCTGGAATCATACAGGTATATCATACATTCTACATAGGCAAAATTGTCACATTGTTTTTTAAATGCCACCCATAACCCATTACTCAGCTATCTTTTTATGTTTGTTTCATATACTTCACTGATTCAGAATTTACATTGTCTACAACATTCTATAAACATTAAAGGCAGCACATGAAAAACAGCTTAACCAGCATCATATATATTCAGCATTTTGCGTAAGAATACCATCAAGTTTTGAAGCTATGATATGCCAAGCATCTTTTGTTCAAGGCTATACATAATCTGAAAAGTTAATAGATATTATTGTATCTCCTTGAACACTATCATAAATTTATATACTGAAAAATTAGCATGATGTACGATTAGGATTTTCCTTTTCAATGTAGCATATGTAACAAAAGCAGCTGATATATGTCAAGTTTGTATTGCATTCCACTCAATTTCAGTTCCTACTTTAAGAGTTCACAAAATGAGTTCCTTTAAGCTATGCATTCCACTCAACTGCAGCTCCTAATTTTGTGAATATAGAAATAACCACATTAGCTAATATTTTAGTCTTTCTGTTATATTTGAACCAGAACTAGCTATAGTAGTTACATTTCAACAATGCCATATTTTTAGCATACATAACTTGCTTTTAGAGTCCAACAAATACCATGATTTTCTGGATTTTCTAAGATATGCAATGCACTTTTATTTTAATTAATAAATCTTGGAACTGCACACCTACTACATCTACAGAACTGTTTGATGAATAGTAGTACATGAACAGTTGAAGACCTTTACTTCCACCAAACAATAAGGTATGGGCTGCTTCTCATACTTTTCATAAACACTTTTGACTATTTTGTGGCTTCAATAACCTTATCTCTGGTAATGTTTTAAGCATTGCAACAAAATTCAGCAAATGCTTTTCTCCATCAAATTTAAGCTCTCTCCTAACATTTTTGGTTCTGTTTTATTCAGTAGGTCTTCTTGCTTTGGTTTGCTGGTTAACACTATTGCCTCTGCTTTCAACAGAAGTTATGAACTTCATTGTATCCATTGCATTATTATGGTATGTTTAACTATACTATTTCAGTAGAGCAACTTCTATTACAGTCTATAAATCATGTTTTTTTTCTCTTTGATCTTATTCTACCACTGCTATACTAGTTCACTGCACCCAATGATGGCTTATAATAACAGTAGATGAATTATAGACATACATCATTCTAAGAAGCAGCAAATAACAGCCTGTTCATATTAATTGTTCTTCCAAGTCTTAGGTTTACATGTTCTTAATCAGATAACAATTTGTATGCATGATACATACTCTTCGCTACTGAAATTCAGAGTCAAACTATAATATCTATCATGATACTCTTTGAGAATGCTATATTATCGCTGTCATTAATTTTAGAATTGAATGTCAGATATGTTATGTATTTTTATGCACCACATAGTATAAGAAGGTACGAACATATATTCACAGACTACATCCTATGTAGTGGTTGTTAATCACAGAAAAAATTATGTATAATGGATAGCATGACAGGCAAAATGCAGTAACTGTTAATAATAACAACCAAGTTAACACATAAGCTTCTAAATACTACACCTAAAAAGTGATCTCATACAAAAATGTTGTTTCAAATGGTCATTTAAAAGCATGTAATTCATTATTCATGCCACCAAATACAAATCTAAAAGTATGTAATTCACAATTCAAATCATTATTACAGAATTACCATTTTCAAATTCCTTCTAACAAAACAGAATAGAAACCTATATTGATTAAGGGTTGCATGTATAATATAATAGAAGACATCATAGTTATTACTACAGTGAATGTATAACCTTTATTTTGCAGAAGAAATATGAAACCTGAGTATAAGCCCCTTAAAGAATTAACAACCAAAAACAAAAACTACACCATCAAAGTCAAAGTGATTCACAAAGGACCACCTCAAAAACCAGAGAACAAGTCAAGATATCAAAGGCTCTTACTTGAGGATGCAGAGGTATTATAAATTACAAATTATGCTTCCCTTTGACATCTATGAAAATGTTAATCTACAAGCTAACGACATGATATGCTTGCTTTTATTAGGGATTCAAAATGAAGGCTACATTGTTCAATAATGACATTGAAGCATTTGATGAGGCTTTGCAGCGAAATGGAGAGTATGAGATTTCTAATGCAACTGTTACACAAATACCTGCCCAGCATACTACACGACCTCAAGAACATGCTCTCATTATTAATGGACGATCTACCATTGATCTGGTTCCAGTTGATCCAGCTGTTCTCGGGCCACAATATTGCAACATATCTGCAATACCACAGAACATCAATGATGACACACTTTATGGTAATACAACCATGAACATCTCTTACATTTCCATTTTATACATGCCATACTTAAGCTATACCGGCTAGGACTAAATATCAAAATAATTTGCAGACGTGCTTGGTGTGTTCTATATGCAAGTGGACCAAGATCAATACCTAGGGCTCAAGGTGGAGAAAATCAAGTCTTTGAATTCCGCATAATTGACCATAGGTATCATAAGCTAGGTTTACTATTATTATGTAGGCCATTAATTGGTTGATAGTGTATTCATCAGCTAAACTTCATATTGCTTTGAACCAGTCATGACAAGCCTATTGTAGTTTCTCTCTGGAATGAAATTGCACAACCATATGCCCACCTAACTCAGGAATGGGCCAACTCTTTTACTGTGATTGGTCTTACAGCTTTGAGGATCCGAGGCTATAGAGGTTATAACAAATAAACATTTACTAGCTTATTTAAATCTATTCTAGATAATTAATAGTCGTTACATATTTTATAACATTTACAAAACTGTTTGTGTTTCTTTTTAAGCCAGGTTTTACTTTATGTTCATCTATGTCAACCTCAGTTATTTCAAATCCTAAAGGACCCAAAGCAGATGCATTACGATCTTGGTGAGCAATAAAAAAACATCCTCCTATAAGCAGCCAACATAAGCACCAGTTATATTAGTGTCACAACGTCAGTTTATGCTGTTTCCATTTCGTAACAGGGCTGCTGCAAACGATGGGAAATTAGTTGATCATCAATCAAAGCTTGTGATATTGTTGGCTGCTGATGCATAGCCAATACAAATAACAACATCAAAACTTCAACAACGAAAGGTATGAAACTATGTGCAGTCTAAATGATCACCAGTCGCTAATCATTGCAAACCATCACCATTGAATATGGTATAATCTGGTTTTGCCATTGCAGGCCCACAATACTTGGCAAGAAGAGCAGTTTATCTTACATGCACATCTTCCAAATGTCACAGCTGATCAGCTCCATCTATATTTGGGGTGTGATAAATGTGGAAAGCGAGCAATTGCGCTACCACAAACATCAGAATCGCCATTCACCTACAAGTCTTGTGCACCTGCAGAAACAAAATGTGTGCCTAGGTAAGTAACTGAGATTGACATGTCCAGCTTTAATATTACTAAACCATTGATATGTCATGCTTCGTTTACAATTTAGAATCTATTACATGAATTATATAACAAGAGCATTATTCTTTTGTAGAGCTACGTTGAAAAGTACAGTATCAGACGAAACATGAGAGATTAAGGTGACTTTTTTCAGTGCTGAGATTGAAAAGCTCATTGGTGTGCCTTCTGATGTACTTTGGCAGCAAAAGGTATAAGCTGTAACATTAGTTATTCTAAGCATATATATTAACTCTATTTCTCGAAAACCCTGATAAATAATCATGCAAAACTCTACAAGATGATGCTGAGGCAATAACTACCCTAATTGAAGACTTATAGATGAAATGGGCTGATATTACTATTGGTCCAACTCTTGCTCTTAGCAAAAGCCGTGCATTGTTCTGGTCTGCCCGTGCAGTTGAATTTGAGTAACTGCTATGCTCATATTAAACATGTAGAACTTATTTCTAGCATATTAATAATAATAGAACTATATGCGCTTTCATTGTTCATGTGATAATATGTAGCCGTATTTTGTTTTCAACTACAAACCATGAACACGGAGATAGTAGATTTAGTGTGTTCAAGTTATTGCCCAATGATATTCAACAATGTTCTGTACGAATACATTGCTTTTGCATTACAAATTTTAATATCCGACCACTAAAAGAAAGATAGATTGTCCTGAAATACTATACAATACAATACAAAGATATATATCTACCCAACAAATACTCAACATCCATTTAAAGTAATATAACACGCTATATATATATATACAATACACAAACCGCTACATTCAGCACCTACACACATAAAGACAAATTCATGGCCTAGAAATACTAAATAGACATACAATCACATGCCATATATATATCTACTAAAAACAAATAAATTATTATTATTATAAGAAAATAAGTAAAAAAAACTCCAAAATATATTAGAACCAAACAAATTAGTTACAAGTATTAATGTATTACAATTATAGCCATTTCAAAATAAAACATCTCTTCATAAGCATAATACCATAGTCATAAAAAGCTTACATATTTAGCTATTAAAAAAAAAAAACAGAGAGACAAATATCTTATAACCATACATTAATTATCCAAACATTTTTTTTTCCTTGGGCGACCAACAGGTTGCACTTTGTCTTCTTCAAGGACATTCCCTCCTATATATCTTGTTAGGCGTGCTATCAAATCATGCTTGTGTTCTCGTATGTGTAATCCTACACTCCGCAATCTTTCTTTCAACTCCAAAACATTCAAATCAGCATAAGTCTCACAATCAATAACACCTGCGATAATACAGTCATTGCTTGCAGAATTGCTGCCTTTTTCAGAAGAAGCACTGGCATCATTAGAAGAACATTCAAGCACAAAATATGAGTAAGGGCATTCACAACCTGACTCATCAAAGATGAGAACATCAAATACCGAATTCACTAAATAATCAAAAAATACGCTATACCCTTCACCTATATTAAAAATCAGCAACAAATTTTGCCCAACCATCACATAACATAGCGTCCCCATTCTCCATGGTTATCCTCACAAACCAAGTACATATACTTGAACTAACAAGCTTGTAGTGACCAGCCAGCTCACTCCCAAAACATGCAACAAATTTCATAGGTAATTTCTGCAGATAGTTTAATACACGCAAAAACAATTATGCCCAGACCAACGAGGCAACTCTAAGTACATACTACATCATAAAAGATTGGAGATACTATAAACAGAAATAAACCCACATAGTCTTTCCACTGCCCCTCCAATAATAACATAAACCGAGAACTAGCTTTAATAGTAATTTCATGCTCGCGAGAAGTAGATCCCACCCTCCTACTCCAAAAAGAAATAAACAACATCAATCGATTATATAAGAACAAATGCAATCCTAACTAAACAAAAAATTACCTCAGTCCAATACACCTTCTATACATTATCTCAAATTAAAAAAATCCTTATGACAAAGAACCAACAATATCAATATTGTCCTTTCTATTGAATGCAATTCTCCTCATATTTAATTTAGATAAGCATGTCAATAATAGCATACCACCAATTTTTCTACGTGTAGATTTGCTTTCGATTAATAAAACCTCAGCAGCTATCAATACTTGCAACGACCAAGCATGGCTACAATATTTCATAGCATATCAATCTTTTTGATGAGATAGCAAAATACAAGCGGCATATTACAACATATTAATAAAAGGTATCGTTTAAAGATTCAACCAAAACTTTCAGACAATTCACGAGCACAGGTATACGACGAACAATGCTCTCAAAATTTGTTTTGCACATAAGACAAAGAGAGAAAATAGTGGTTGACAAGTATAAGAAAGAAATACATTAAAGGGTTATCATACAATAATGGAAGCCTTCAACGTATTTTTCACAAACCTAGGGTTACCATTATTTTCCCCCTTTGACTTATGTGAAAACCAGGTTCTGGGAGCATTGGTCATCGTTTTGCACATGACACATAGAGAAGAAATAATGGACCTCTGGTATAGGAAAAGAATACATTAAAGGCTTGAAATATCTTCATGGAAACCTTTAATGTTTTTTCCACAAAGATAAAATCCCATTATTTTCTCTCTTTCACAAATGTGCAGCCCAGGTTTTGGGAGCATTGGTCGCCGCATATTTATGCTCGTGAGCCATTTGAAAATTTCAGTTGAATCTTTAGACGGGGCCTTTTATCAATATGCTATAATATACTACTTGAACTCTACTATCTCATCAGCAAGTTTAATATGCTACAAAATGCTATAGCCTTGCTTCGTCTTTGCAAATTAAGATGGCTGCTGAGGATTTATCAATCGAAAGCAATTCTACACGAAGAAAAATTACTGATAGGCTATTCCTGACCAACTCATCTAAATTAAATAGGAGAAGATTTGCATTCGATGGAAAGGATAATATTTACATTATTAGTCCTTTACCACAAGAATTTTTGAGGTTTACTATAATATAATTACAGTCACTTAGGTTAAGGTAATTTGTTCTTTCTTTAGTGTCATTAAGAAGTGTGATTTCAAGAAAATAGGCCCTAATAGTAATGGTTGTTCATATGGTGGTACTAGCAACCCTAATGACCCTACAAAGAAATCTAACCATTATTCTTTGGCACAAAAAGTTGTTAAAATCGAGCTAATTACTATTGCACGATTCCCCTGCAACCAACTGCTTTATCTTCTAATCCACAAAACACAAATGAACTTCAAAATATTTTAAGAGTACTTAATACCATATTAGGCTCAATTAAAAGCATATAGAAGATCGCATATCATTAACAATACTCTTTCATTCCTTACTTTTGGTTATTATATGCATGGAATGCCTTTTAGTTACACATTAATTCTTGAACAATGACCCTAGGAACCTCTTTCAAATTGATAGAGGTTAACACAGCCTAATGAAATTAAAACAATCATTTTAAATTAAAGACATTATAATGATCAACAATAATGCTTGATTATATAAATATTATTACAAAAATATTATACATATCTTAATGGACTATTATGTAAATATTATTAGGTATATCTTTGTAAACCCCGGCCACGATATTAGCATAATAGCAAAATATACTCTCTAAATCAATAACAAGAAATCAAGGCAGATATTCTTTCCAGTAAAACAATACAAAACCAATTACAGTTACAATTATTGTTTTGTTATTAAATACAAAAATCCCACTATTTTTCTGCCCTACAATTAAACTAACAACTATAAGATGCCAAATAAAGGAATAAAAATCAGATAACCATTGTTACATTAATAAGATTGAAAACCTAAACATAGGTCACTTAAAGACAATACAACAAACACACAGAAAACTTTAGAATCATAGTATATAGATATCACTAATAATCTGAAAATAAGTAGATGTTGAATAGTACACCAATGAAATGGAAAAAAAACCTTACAGGGGAAGAGAAAAAACAGACATGCAACAATACAAATGCCTTCGTAAACCCTGCAAAAAAGAGAGATATATCAACCTAAATCAATCTTGATCATACGGAGTATATCAAATGAATTATAGAACATTAATGGTGTTTTTGTGTAGCACATGTTATTATTTTCCTCCGCACCTAGAAATCGCAAACCCTAAACAAAATACACATTCAAATTTTACAAACCCTAATTAAAATTTTGAAACTACACAAATGGAATAAATCTGAGAATGATAAAAGAAAATTCAAATCAAACCTGAAACAAAAACCAGTAATAGAAGATTAATGATCAAACGAATCAGCCCATGCAAATCACGAGACTCACTACCAACAATGGAGATGAGAAAAATTCGAGGAATACCAACGACTTTAGAGAGATCCAAAAGTCTGAAAGAGTTTATTTGGTGAAGAAATTGAATGATAGAATAAATTGAGAAAGAAAGAAAAACAGAAACCAAGACATTAATGAGAGTGAAGGAAGAGTAATAGCCAACGTCAGAAAAAGAGAAACTAACTTTATTGACCTAAGTGTATAATTTTATGCTTGAACGTGTACTACAAGAAACCGTCACAGTAATATTCCTGTTTATTCCCAAATTGGACCAACCATAAAATTTTATTAACATTTAAATAGTTGACATTGTTAAACAAATTTATGAGTTTTGTCTATTTATTTATAAAAATAAAAGATTTAATCATGATAAATTTGCATGCATAGTATATAGAAAACCCTCACAATAATTTTCTTATTCATTGCAATAGTTGACCTATCATAAAATTTTATTATTATATAAACAATTAATATTATTAAACATATTGGATATACTTTATATGCTATTTTGAAAAAATTTAATCATGATAGATTTGTCCATTTAATAGTATATATAACTATTAAACAAACCAATAATTAGTATACATCATATTATCACCGTAAGGCCAAATTAGAATCATGTGTATTACCAAAATCAACTATATATCCATTACACTCCAATTATACCGAAAACCATCGACTATGAATCGTATAAGGCTAAACAGTATAATCACGAACATATATATTTTGGGGCACCGTGCGCATTGCGCACGGTGTCACAACTAGTAATATCATAAATCTATGAATAGAATATTAGTGAATATTCTATGTCTATCACACCCTTGCAGTTTAATTTGGAGGAAATTAGCGCTTTGACCGGATTGAATCTATGTCTGAAAGAGGTATCAACTGAAGGGAGCATCAAACTATGTAGGATAATATAGGTAACGCTCTCGATCAAATATAGTAGCAACAATAATGTGTTGATGATGAACAAATACCAAAATCTAAGTAAAGGAGAAAACAACGTTGCTGTGCCACAGGAGGAACAAAGAGGAAAAGAGCCGCGAGCAGTGATAGATGCGAGCCAAGTTGTGGATGCGAAGAAAAAGAAGTGATCAAATCATATCATCAGGGAAAAAATGATATTGCTGCAGGAAATCACATTCATGCTTGTACGAGCCCATGGGGATAACTTTGGTGTTGTACTTTTGTACTACAACACACAAGATTGTTGTGTAAAGAGAAGAAATCAATTAGTTAGGTAGAAGAAAGGGGGGAGATTTGCTTTCCAGGCCAAGTGTGTGGGATTATACAGGGAAAAAGAAGAATCTAATCTTGACCAACACAACAAGAAAAAAAATGTTGCTAATGAAGATTGTAGCAATTGTAGATGCGACACGCTCAAAAATAGAAGATTTCTCTTCTTGTAATAGAATAAGGAGAAGCAAATTCCTAGCAATTGTGGGATGATATTCGGTTGCTGTTGGAAAAGGGGTATTGGTGATGCAAGTTTTAGTAACAAGGGTGATTAATCATGCAGAAGTAAATAAAGAAACTTGGCAGAAGTGACTTTAGTGAATTAGTCAGGCAAAAGCAAGTCTAATAGCAAGGGTGATTAAGGAGTAAATAAAGAAAAGTAAAAGAAGAGGATGTTATATAGACGCAAAGATGGAAAATTTAGGCAGAAGTAAAGCTAAGGTAGCAAGTGTCTTTGACTTTAGTGAATTAGTCAGGAGCAACCGAATGAAAGGAGTTGAACTTAGAATATATGTGGCACAAGGGTAGCGGGATGGGAGACTCGTAGATAATTTGTTAGTGAATCATGTCGGTGGGTATGTATTAAATTCACCGACGAGAGAGGAAAAAAATGCAAAAAAAACCCAAGATCTAACCTGCTCTGATATCATGCTAGGCCTTGTTAGGTTGCAATGGGAATTAACTTCTCATGGTAATTGTCATTATGTGGGAAGTTATTTTTCTTACCTAATTCCCATCAATTTTTCTTATTTTGTTTGGTAAAGATTAGGGAAATTATAAATCTTAGGAATTTTATGACCTAAGGGATACTACGTAATTCAATTCCTATATTATGTAGGAATTTCTAATTCCAAGGAATTTCAACTTCCTCCATTTTACATTTTTGGGTCAACCAAACAAAAAAAGCACCAAAGCATTTCCTAAGAAATTTGAGTGCCTGTAAAAAGTTAGGGTAACCAAAAATGCCCTTAGATTGTGAAAACTCCCTTGATTAGAGTGATTTCCATTAAACATACTTATAAGGTTGCAATGAAAAAGAATATAGTTTCATAAATATTATCCTAATAATATTATAAATATATCCTACTTTACATAAGATATTATTTCTAAATATAATACCCTGGTATCATAAATCTATTTAATAAATATTCTATCTTTATCATTACATGATACGTCTTATTCATCCTTTTACCATCAACATTAAGGTGTTGTTTGGTTGAAGGTGTATTTCCTAGGAAATAGCTTTGAGGGGTTGTGTTTGGTTGGAGGAAAATAGTCATTTCCTAGGAAATAGAATTTCCAATGGGAAATAATTTCCTATATTCCATGAGAAATAACTCACCCACTCCCCCTTGGTGAGTATAATTTCTCATGCCATTATTGTTTGAAGTTACAATTATATCCTTAAAATGATTCCTCAATCACAATATTCAAGGTTAAATTAGTTAATTAGTATGGGTAATATTGTAATATATTAGGAACACTAAATAAGAATTGGGAAATTACTTCCTAGGAATTACACATTCTTATGGTGAAAACCAAACAATTTAACCTAAAAGGAAATAACACTTAAATAGATCTTCCACGGAATCTAATTTCCCATGGGAAGTTATTTCCCATGGTGAACCAAACGATAAATCTTCACCCTTTTACCATCACTATTAAACCTTCATTCTTTTACCATCATTCTAAATCAACCTTCTTCCTTTTACTATCACCTTAGCCGAACCTTCATCTTTTAACTATCATCATTAAAGTTAGGCTTCATCCTTTACCATCACCATTAAACCTCTTTTTTATTTCAATAAAATTAAACCTCAATTAAACTATTGATTAGATCGCAAATAAGGTTAGTATGTCAATTTCATACATACAATTATTGAATTGTTATAGTTTTACCATAACCATTAGACCTTCAACCTTTCTTTATTTTTTACCCTCCATTGTTATAGTTTTTTTAGCTCAACTTTGATCTTACACTGATACACATTGTACATATAACAACTTTAAGTTTTAAAAAACAAAACTGATGATCACATAACTAACTCATTTTAATTCATTTTATTTTTATTTTACGATCAATAATTAGTTAACCCCATTAATCCATAATTTTAGTAGGGTTGGTGCATAAAACAAATAACTAACAACATTCAATTCTTTTAGTTTTTTTTTATTTTTTTAATTTCTTTTGCAAAGACACTCAATTTATTTTAATTAAAAAATTAGTTTCCTTAAGAGAATTATTATTAAGTTAGGTACCAATTAATTTTTTCGAATGATGAACATTAATAATCCACCAAACAATAGTTATGAATTCTTAAACATTAATCTTTCACATAATATTGCACATAAACTGAAAAAAAAAATACTACAACAATATTACACTGTTTATACAAGTGTTTCAAATAAACATTAGAAAAAATTGATTTTAATAATCCCACCATTTACATATCAGAAATTAATAATCCCACCTTTTAGTTATTTCTCAACGGTCCTACCTTCACTCTTATTTTTCTTTTATTGGTCCTTTTTACCGTTGACCTGAACTTCAGGTTATCTTTATTTAAATTTTTTGCTTTTTTAATTTTTTTAATTAATAAAAGTGATTAAATAAAAAACATTAATTTACAATTTTAATCAGCATCAACAAACCAATTTTAAATTACAATTATTTATTTGTTCTCTTCTTTCTCTCTTCCTTTCATTGCAGCTGTCTCATATCACAACCACCCCCACCACCATAACTACCACCACAACCATATACACCGCCTCCGAACTGCCACCATACCACCGACACCACCACAAAATCACCCCCTAGAATCCAAACCCATCAACACTTTTCGTACCACACATAAAAAAACCACCCAACATCCAAAACGAGCCACAACCACCTACTAACTTCCAACACCACCACTACCACAAACCTGCAACCCCCAATTCAAACAAACAACTAATTCAAACATCAATCAAACACTCTACTATGAACACAAAAAAACTCAAAAACTTATGATAACCCCAAATTCGAACAAAAAGATTCAACGCGAAAAAACTTGAACCTGTGAAATTCGAAGCCAATTAAAGTAAATAAACCCCAAAAACCTAATTTTAGAGAAGAAAAACCCCGAATATGAACAAATTCGAACCCCTAACTCCCCAAAATCGAGCAGCAGCAGTAACAACAACAAGACACATCAGTCCAAAAATCCACAACTACAATTGCTTTACATTATGTTTGTTTTTAAGGGGTTTGTGCTAAAGGTTTCACTGACATATATAGATAGTGATAATTCATTTTAATAGAGTTTCAATAGTGGTGGCCTGGTTTGGTTTTTTGGGATTGGGGTGGTGGCAAGTTAGGATTATATGGGGTGGTGGTGGTAGAATGAATTTTAGGGTGATGATGAGTTGGAGATGAAGGGATTCAATTTTTTTTAAAAATATAATTAATTAAAGGAAGAAGGAAATCATATTTAGGGAAGGGGAATTTTATATATTTTTTTGTTTAATAAAAACACACTCGACTAATCAGATAATGCCACATGTAAAGGTAACATGCTAAATAAGTTGCTAACCGGTTAAGGGCCATTAGATGAAAAAAAGGTATAAAGGTGGGACTGTTGTGAAAAAACAGAAAAGTGGGACTGTTATTTTCAAATTTACAAAAGGTGGGATTATTAAAATTAATTTTTACTAAACATTATTAGTTTCAATGATAATGGACACTAGTTATGAATTTTTTGAACAATATTATATGGAATATTATTATTTTTTAAGGTATTGTTTGGATGACATGGGAATTTAATTTCGATAGAAATTTGCAAATCATAGGAATTAAATTCTCACCATAGAAATCCTAAGAATTGTTTAAAATTGTTTGTTGTCGATGGATGAATTTGTAAATCACGAGAATTTCTAATTACCAAGTGGGTACTTGGAATTAGAAATTCCCATGAATTTGAACATCCCACATTTGTTTTTTTTGGCTAACCAAACAAGACCCCAACATCCGAATTCCCATGAGCAACCAACAACACCTAAATATAAAATTTGGTTAAAAGTTTCTAAAAATCCATTTAGTTTCACTAATGTTCATTTTGACTAATGTTATTGCTCGTCCATGAACTTATTTAAAATCAAAATTTGGATTTTTTTGAACAATTATTCATAATTTGCTAGTGATATTATTCATTGTACTGGTACGTGTTAATATATATATATATATATATATATATATATATACATTTAAATATATGGTTTACATTTAAACCCATATTTACCACGCTAATAGTACACATAAATGTAACATTCACCTATTGTTGTACCAAAAAATAGGACAAAGTTAGATGAAAATACCCCTAGATATTTATTTAATTATTTAATACTTCATATTATTATTTTTGAATTAGTCCTAAATAATCCTGATTTATTTTTTTAAAACAAACCAATCTTTCAATTAAAAAAATAATATTAATAAACCGATTTTGCATTTAGATCAGTTTTAACTTTTTTTTTAAAATTGAGAGAGAGATGAGCGATTGGGGTTAATATTGTTTTGAAAGTGGATTTTTTTTTACAAGAAAAGTGGAAAATTATTATACTACAAATTATAGGAAATATTTATGGGAACAATCCCATCTTTGACCGATTCGCTCATTTTAATCCCACCTTTTATTTATCTAGTTTTAATCCCACTTTTAATATGTATCTTCTCAATTTGATCCAATTTACCAGTTACCTATCATTCAAGTCATAAATTGCATTTAATTTATTTTACTTTTACAAAAATCAACTATGTTTTGTTTTTAATTCATTAGTTTTATTTTACATTTACTTAATTAGTACTTTCACCCACCTTCAACCTAGCCCTCACCCACTAACTACCACCCACCACTCACCAAAATCAACATCCAAGGTACACCACCACTATTAACCCACTAAACTACACTTATCCTTCATCCCCAATCCCCACTTTCACATGCCATCACCACCTCCCACCTCACCACCTCACCACCACCTTCCTCCACCAATATCACATTACCTACCTCCTAAAAAAAAGGCAGTATAAAACCAATAAATCACCCCATCCAAGTCACCCCTCCAATTCCGCACCATCCATATCAGTGATATCACCCCATGCAACACAACCATCCATCCAATTCGGAAACATCCAAATCATCCCTTCATCACCACCAAACTCAACCGCGAACACCACCTAAATTCACTTACCATACACACCTAAACAACTAACCTAGAAAATCGCAACCAAAAACCCCTCAAATTTGACACATAAATTACCAAAATATCGGTTCTCTAAACCAATAAATAACCACCATCATCAATTTCGCTTACCACCACCAACCACCCAAAAATTCTTCAGAAAACCCAATTTTCCAGAAAACTCAAAATAATTTAAATGGTTGTAGGTGATTGTGGTGTTGGTGAAGTGGTGGGAAATGATGATAGTATTAGTGGGCTAATAGGGTGGTTAATTTAATTAGAACCAATCAATATATGGCATGTGTCTAATTAATATAGTGATCAGCCGGTTGCAACAGGTCAATGACCAAAATGAGAAGACAAGTAGAAAAGGTGGGATTAAAACTAGGTAAATGAAAAGTAGGATTAAAATGAGCGAAACAATAAAAGGTGGGATTATTATTATTCCCATCAATTGTTTCAAAATTATATAGTATCTTGTGCTCCAATTCTAATTCTTTTAATTACTACAACTTTCCATAACTACGCTGACAAACAATTTAACCCCAATATTGGCTATAACTTCTCTTAATCACACACATGTAACAAACAATTTAACCTCAATGTTTCTTCACATTAAATTGCTCCAAAATTTGAATAAAATATATAACTTCCATAATCTTCCACAATTTGACTAGTTGCTTTTAGTCAATTGTACGTATTCAGATTTCAATTAGGTTTCATTTATATTGAAATATGAGTGATAGTAACAAACCAATTTAATCTAAATTAAATTAAATATGTATCGTGCTGACAACCCAATTTAATCTAACTAGTATTTCATAATCATACGCGCTATGCACGATTTAAACTCTAATATATTCCCAAGAAAAATATAACAAATAATTTTTTGAGTTAATAATTGTAGTGTAATATATTTATTGATTGATATCCTATGCAAATATAGCTTAGTTGAACTATTTAAGATATGGTGCAATAATATATAATAAATTTGAATAACTCTGTACTGGCTTCCTGCACAATTTATAGTACGTATTATTAAATTTGACATATTAAGATGTTGTACAACAACACTAACATGGAAGCCTCGTTTTTTTGAAACATAGCTGAACTGAGTTGAACAAAATTGGACTGAATGGAGCTGAATTTTGCTAAATTAAAGTACCAAAAATTTTGGTCGAAAAGAACAAGGCCGAACTATTGACATTGATCCACTTTGTTATTGAGGGGTGACTTTAACTTACTTGTGTTTTACTACTTAGTATAAAAATATTGCATTAAAAAATGAATCAACATCTACTAAAACCATCAAAACAAAATATCAATACTATCAATGAAATAAATTAGTGAAATACTAATATTATAAAATTAGCACTACTTCCTCCATCTTTTGTTACTTGATATATTCATTTTTTCATATCTCTTAATACACAACTTAAAAAATTATTATAATGAGTTTGGTATACTAAAAGATTATATTTTTGAAAAATATACATTAAGATAAATCAAACAAGATCTCATATGACTATATTTTTCGTTATGCGTTAAGCACCAAAAATGAGTCAAAATTATAATGTAAATAGTGTCAAACCCTAGTTTAGCAACTAAAAAAAGACAATCGAACGAAGCGAATATCCGAAAGCTGGTTGCTCAGCTCTGCAGAGGAAACTACTTGGTTCCTGCAATAACAAGTTCATTTTTTAGCCATCAAAACAATTCAAATTTCAAATTCAGTTCATATACTTAATTGCTAATCTTCAGTAATTAAACATTTAAAAGTAGTCAACTAAGTTCAAATCAACATTAAAAGTAACAACAATTAGATCGAAATTAGATCGAAAAGCTTCTTAAATTAGATCGAAATTTAAACATAACAACAACTAAACAAACACAAAAAAAAAAAAAACCCTAAATCAAACAAAGTATGACCAAAAAAAAATTAATAACAAATTATATCAAAATCAACGTTTACTGTATCAAAAAAACTAAAAAAAGTAATAATTTTATTGGGAGAAACGGTGAAGAAGGGAGAAGTGAGAAACAGGTTTATTGGGTTTAAGGGTTTAATTTTTTGGGTTTAAGAGAGAATGGTGGTGGTGGCGAATCGACGAAGAAGGAGAATGGCAAAGAAGAAGAATGAGTAGAAGGAAATCCAGACTTAAAAACATTAAAATCATAATACCCAAAACTGACATTAAAAACATTAAATAAATTAAAGAAACAGAAATTCAGACTTACAGAAGAATGAGTAGAAGGAAATCCACCTGCTTGAATGACAGCTTTCAAATCAATTTTTTTGCCATACAACAAAACTGAAGTTATTGGCTTTGCTAATTGCCCAACTGCTGCTGAACGGGTGAACTGATGCCAGGTGGTTTTTGGCGGTGGCAAAGAATGGCGAACCGTCAGAATGGCGGCGGTTTTTGGGTGGCGAAGAAGAAGAAGGAGAATGGTGGTGGTTTCAGGAAGTGAGAAGGGAGAAGTGAGGAGGGAGTAGTTTTGGTGGTTGTGAGGGAAATTTTTTTGCGACAAAATAATAATAGGGTTTGTCGCTTTTTGCAAGGGAATTTTGCGACGGAATTTATTCCGTCGCAAATTTGTGAGGGCTTATTCCGTCGCAAACACAAAAATCCGTCGCAAAAACCAATTGGTCACTTGATTTGGTTTGTCACTTTTTTGCGACGGATATTTCCGTCGCAAACAAGCAAAATTCCGTCGCAAACTCTTAATTTGCGACGGAAATAAATTCCGTCGCAAAATTCCGTCACTATTTTGCCGATTTCTTGTAGTGCGTGGGAGTATTTCTTTATCTGCTTTAATTTTTATACTATAATATATACTAATACGAGCTCAAGCATCTCACTTCTTTTATGGCAAATTATTGGATTTAAATCCTAATGATAATATAGCTTATATATGTGGCCACTTATTTACATATTTTATAATTGCTGGTTTCGAGTTGTTTTAATGGGACATAGAACCACAATACACCATGTGGTCAATCACATGCAAAACTTGATCCCCGAGGAAAAAACTTTTATTGTACATTTGATGTGAAATGAGCTAAAGATTAATTTTAGATCTTATGATTGAACAATATTTTTTCTTTGGTTGTTCCTTGTAATGTTAAATCGATTGTATATCATGTGCATCCTCGCTTGTTATGTGCAATGATGCATGGATTTTTCCAGGTGTTTGTTATAGCATTTGGGTTTTTTCCTTTGATATGTATTTATTTGGATCATTTTGATTGGTTAACAAATATTAGATAAAATGTTTCATAATTTAAGTACAGGTTTTTTAATTACGTAAATCTTACTTTATTTATCCAATCAAGTAAAAGAATCATACCCACTACCAACTTTCTTAATTCACATGCATGATTTGAAACATAAATAATGGCTAGAAATGCAGAGAGTATAAGACAATAATGTATGTAATTCGCACATTCTATAAAAAAAGTTAATTGATCTGTGCACCATTTTAGGTTTGTGAATTGTGATGGGTAGTATGTATTGATTATATACTTATGACAATATATCACTCACTTGCATGCATTAAAAATAATAATATAAAAAAAATTTAGATATCATTCTCGTGCATACAAAATAAACTATATACTACCTCTATTTCATATTACATGTAACACTTGGGTATTATTTGTGAGATATAAAAAATTTAAGTGTTACAACTAGTTAATAAGAAACTAAGGTAGTATATACTTAATATCGAGTATAACATAACCAAATTCATAGATGAAAGGAGTAACTGACAAGGTCAATTTTGGTAGATTTCATTGCAAAGGTAATGCCCAAACGTTATTGGATACACCCAAATCTTAGATCATTATGGTATAAATTATATGAGAGGAGAAAGTATTTGCCCATATTTGTTCTGGGATTACTTAATCCATATGAGGGTTGTTTTGCCTTTTCCTCACTTTTTTTGCTTCACACATGTAACTTAGGTAGTGTGGGGCCCATTTCTGTTCTTTTCTTTGTGGTGGAGTGGAGGGAAAATAAAGGTAGAGGGAGAAGTAAATTTTTAGGTGAATTTTTTTAGGGGAAAATTAATGCAAATTGGGGATAAATTATTATTGAATCTACTCCCTTTTACACCGTCATTTTTTTGGTGAAATTAATTGTAAAACTTAAGCAATTTATTGGATTTAATTTCAGTCCAATAATTCATCTTTGTGAGTCTTCAAAAAGGAAAACAGAATTTTATTCCTAATCAATTTCCTATACAGCAAAACTCGTCGTTAGGGAGAAGTACGATATTCTTCCATAGTAAGTACTGGAAATGGATGATGCATGTAGATCAGAATCACCCTGGTGCAAGAGATGGGTCATGGGAATACGGATATTCTGCAGTTGATTTAGATGTTGGTGGAGGTAGCGAAGGGGGAGATGACGAAGTAGGAGATGATGGCATGCCTGATTTAGAGGTAAGGTTACCTGTGTATAATTGTTTTGATTGTTATAATATTGTAAAAGCCCAAAAATCAAATCTTTTCTCTTTCTTGCTTAAGTTGAAGTAGTCTTTTCCCAAAAATAAAAAAAAATAAAAACAACACCATAAATGGAGGGGGAGAGAAAGGGGAAAAGGAATTGATTGAATTACAGAAGATGAGCAAACTTAAATTTTTGTAAATTAAATAAAAAAAATTAATGAGTGTTCATGAAAATGAATTAATGGCCTTTTCATGCTATATGAATATGAAGACAAAATGAAGATACTCTGAATTTGTATTTAAAGTTTTATGTTGGACTTTGGAGTGATCTTTGGGTCATTGATTGTCATGTTAAAGAGAAGAATTTTTTTATTTTTATTCATTTTCAGTGGTCATTTTGTTGAATATTTTGTCACAATTAATTGCAGATGATGGCATGCCAATAAATTGTTGGTTACACTTACTTTAAAATCAGCTTGATCTCCTTCTATTGAGCTACTCTGGTGTTTTTTTAGATTTTTCTAATGTTGTTGGAGAGTCAACTGAGGCTAAATTTGGAGAATTTTCTTTTATTTTTGTTAATTTTCACTGTTAGATGAACCAATGTATGTTACAATATTTGGTTTGTTTATGCTTAATTGAATTACAATATTCTGTATGTTGCTGTTTTGTTTGGTCGGTTCAAATGTTTATTGACAATATATCTTTGATGATACCATCCTTTGACCATTGAGGGTGATTACAATATTTGAATTCGTACACTTGATGAGGAACTTGTATAGTTTTGCTTTTCTCCAAACTGTGAAATTATTTGTTTAATCTCTAATATGTTGTAGTCGATGTATTTCGATCATTTTGTGAGAAAATGTATTTTTAATTTCATTGTGCTCAATTTAGATCCTTGTGTCATTTTACATCAATTGAAATTACAATAGTATAGCAACATTGCTATTAGATTTGTGTTTGTTAGGATCCTATGAATTATGATGAAGGAGTACCTGCAGAAGGAATTTCCGGTTCTCACACTTATGTTACGCCAACAAACGTGGGTCCTGGTGGGCAACTAGTAACCACTGTCCCTCTTCCATCACAAGACATGACATTTCCCACAATAGAGAGGGTAGATGAGTACTATACAACTTATGGGATGCAGGAGGGCTTTGGTGTTGTCAAGGCTGGTGGAGGTGGGTATAATGGTATTGTAAGGAATGGCACATGGACTTGTGAGTGCTACGAGAGATCTGATAGGCGACGAAAAGTTAACGGTGTTAAGGTTGGCAAGAAGCTAAGATAGGTGATCAAGTAACGGATGCCATCGAAGATGATGAGATTGAAATAAGGTCAAGTAAGAAATGTGATTGCCCAGTGCACATTTATGCAAGCATGAATGAAAATAAGGAGTGGGAGATTAGAAGATTTTGCAATGAACATAAGAACCATCCTAAACCAACACCTTCGAAGTCAAGATATATTCCATTGTCCGTAACCTGGAGTGAACTGATGAGGCTATCGCACACCTATCAAAAATAAACCAAACAACTCTAACTAATGTAGCTAGGGAAGTAAGGATCGAATCCTCAGGGAAGCAATTGAACTCTATTAGTTCTAAAAAGCTTAAACTGTGAAAAGGGCCTTGGTTGAGAATTATCGATTAACTAATTAACTACTAGAAATAATGGTGATTAAAACTAATATTTAAGGTCTAGGGTTATTCGGGTCACCAAGAATCAACTAATGGATTCACCATCAAAGAACGTTCAATCTCACAATTATGTCAAATTAGGGCTCACTGATTCTCTCGAACTTAGACTCCCTCAAAACTCATCTAGCGGCTCTCGCTCATGCCTAGACTAATTCCGCCTATTATTCAGTGGTCTAATTGTGGTATTTTTACCTCTCGGCATCAAATTCGACAATTACCAAAATTACAACTAAATCTGCGCACAATTCAATTGTAAACGAAAAAGCCAATAATAAGAATTTGACTACTAATTGTGGAATTGAAACATTCTAAAGCTAATTAGTCCATTAGTTAATAAAGGTTTCCCTAAACCCTAGAAAATTGACTACTCACTCATGATCATAAAAACTAAAGCAATTGTGGAAAACAAAACTAAAGACATGATCATAATTAATAAATTAATCAAGAATTATAAAACTAGAAATAAGACAAGAATTAGAAAATAAAACTAGAAACATAAACTAAAATTAAACATGAATTGAAGAGAATAGAATTAAGATTGAATTGAAACCTGAATTTGTATTGAATTGAATGATTGAAAAGATCCACAATAATCACCTCTTTTGAGAGAAAACTAACCTAAAACTAGGGTTCTTGAATAATAAAGTGCGTAAATGAAAACCTAGGAACAATTTCATTAAGTACTAAGTCGAAACAAAGGAGGAAAAATCGAAAAACGCGCTCGGAGCAGTATGCCCGGTCTGCCCGGGCACAATGTACTCGACTCGGGCATACTGCACTTTGCCCGGGCATACTACTAAATGCCCCCCGGAGCTTCCGACTTCGCTCGTTTACTTCGTAACTTGACTTCTATGCTTCCCAAAGGCTTCTAAGTCATGTCCTAGCTTCTTTTTAGCTTCTCAAAATGGTCAAGACTCTCACTAACTTGCCAAGTGCTCGGGATGAAGCGGAAACCGACACAAAAGCATCAATTCCTGCAATAAATGCTAAAGCAAAGCAACCAAAGTTAGTAGAACGGGCTCAAAAGAGTCGTGTTAGAGCCAAAAACCAATATAAAATGGGGGTAAATAATGAATATATAATAGACTTATCAAACTCCCCCAAGCCAAGCCTTTGCTTGTCCTCAAGCAAACAACTAAACAAAAAATGACTTCACCCCTAAAACTTTGAAAAACAAATCAACTCAAGCAATTCCGAGCATGCAAGTTCCTCAACCAACCAATCAAAATCCCTTGACCGCTATCCACTTAAATCAAAATCAATAAGCCAACCATGAAAGAAATAGAAGTCGATGACTAGAGTAACTCACTCGGTGTCACTCCACACATAAAATTGAGCATAAACAATGAAGCTCACCCTTAATCCCAAACAAGAATGCAAATGCAAAAAGTGTTTGAATGCAAATTTTGAGAGCCCAAACCCACATCTCACACCTCACACCTCATGCACGTGTTTAAGGGTAGTCACTCGATCCTAATGCGGAAGTCGACTCGAAATGCAAGTAATACGCACTAGATTTGGTAATTGACTCACTTCACAAGAACTAAAAACATGTACATGCCGATAAAAAAAGTCTTTATAAGCTTGTAACGTGGCTAGGGTGGAGGGTAGGATAAAATTTGGGATAATGTGGTGGTAAATGCAGGTTATACGCATATAACAATCAAGGAACATAATCAACAACTCCACATCCAACTCCAACATCAAACCAATTTCTTATAGAATCACATCACACCATAAAACTTTATACTTCAACAACTCCAAAAATCACAAGCTCTTTCTTTTCAACATTTTTTTTTTTTCAATTTTTTTCAGTTTTTCTCATTTTTTTTTGTTCTCTTTTCTTTTCTTTCAACTTTCAAAGTTTTTTCAAACTTATGTTCACGACTCTTAATCATATGTCAAAGACAAAATCATCACACATACATAACTAGGCCAATTATAAAATATAACATTTCAATTCGTCATTAGAAACTAACCTAGACATTGGTATGCAGAGCCTTAATGTGAGACCTATTATTAAACTTTAACAACAAACAACATTCCATAATTTCCGATCCTCCAAAACTTCCAACAGTTGCAAAACATCAACAAAACAACTCCACAACTCCCCCAAGCCAAGCTTGGGCATATATCAATAAAACAAGGCCAAATAGGGTTGTAATGTGGCTAAAATGCAAATGAATGGTAAAAAGCTCAAATAAGGATCAAGGGAACATTTGTGAAGGAATGCCTAAAATCTAAAAGCTCCTAAAAGAAATAAATGTCTTTTATCATTCGCGACATGTAACACACCAAAGCCAAGCTACTAAAGTCAAAAGCCAAAACACGGATCATACAACCACCAGGAACTAAGCACACATGAAAAGAAATAAGCATAGAAATAATGTATGCGGCTCAAATCCTTCCGTTAACACAGTTCAAGCCTCTACTCTACACATGGCTACAATGGCATGATAAGAAATTGTTTCAACCTAAGTCAAGTTCAAGCCCGAGTTGGCAATTCCCGAAGCATAACTCATCACATGCCCAAATCAATCAGAAACATTTTTTAAATAAAAAGCGGGGCAAAGGGAAGTCATTGTTCATAAAGTTTACATTAATGCTCATTAATCAACAAAATTCAATCAATTCATACAATTCAACTACTGACTACTAAAAGCAACACAAAAATCTAAACTATGAAAGCAGTACATTTTTTTTGGTCATATGTAAACTCCTACTTCTAATAAGTAGTACAAACCATATGACTATCCTAATAAAGCAATAAAACTACACTAGAAAGCAATCAAAACTATACTAAGAAAGCAATAAAAATACCTCCCCCAAGCCGGACTCAGCAATGTCCGCAGTGCTGAAGGGAGTAAAAGGGAGCCAGCTGCTCCTCAATCTGAGCTCTCCATGAACTCATCTGTGTCAGGACCATCATCATCCTCATCATCATCATCATCATCATCATCATTGTCACCATCATCATCACCGGCAACATCACCAGTAGCAGCACCAGTAGCAGCTCCTGCAACTCCTCTACTGGACCCCTCTCCCGGGTTAAAGGTATACCAAGAAGGGTGAGGCCCAGTAGAAGGTACAGCTCCAGAACAAACAAAATAATCATAAATCGGATACATCGCTCGAGTATGATCCTGCTGAAAAGTGTCAAACCGCTGGATAAGCTGGTGCTGCTGGATCTGGAAGTTATCAAACTGACTCTGGAGTTGGCCCATGGCATAACGCCATGACCCGTCTCCTCTTGCATCGGGCTCCGCAGGCTGAGAGGAAGGAGGCTGAGAGGTGGAAGGCTGAGAAGGCCCCCTCCTCATGTAGGTCCGCTGGCTAGCAGAAGTAGCAGCCTGGTGCCCATTAAGGGGCATAGTCCACGACTCCTAATCAGGAGTCAAATCTGTAATGGCAGGGTTTGGAAGAATAACAGAAGACCTCTTCCCCCTACCAATGTACCACCTAAACCGCTGCCCCTCTAGCATTGTCATCCACTCACAGTTTGAAAAGTAATCTAAATCCAACCTCCTAGAACCAACAACTGGTGTACGGTGTTGCTCAAAGTCTACCCAATATCGCCTAGCAATCAAAGTGATTAAACCTCCAAAAACAATATTATTCACTGTGGGATATCCATAAGCATCTCTACCCGCAAAATTCCGACATTGTGTTTGTAAATGAATAGCAAAGTGATGAGCTACAAGAAGACGGTATGGACAAGTACCCTTAACTAGATGTTGCCCTAAAAAGGCAATTTCCCTACTGGAAACAGAATTGCACTCATGACGACCAAAAATCGTCCATCCGATAAACTTGTGAACTATCCTTGCGGAAGGCTGGTGAATCAAATTAGAGTAGTTGTGTTGCCATGTATCAGTTTCTAAGCCAGTTAGTGCATTCCAAATAGTAACATCACTAAATTCCTGAGGTGGGTTTTTTGTACCCAATCGATTCATACTAAAAATTAAGGAAAAATCATCAATTATTTCATAATGATCTAGACCAAACAAACGAAAAGAGACTACTTGGACGGGCCTATGGGCATTTGGCCTATCGATGCGAAAGCTAGACATAAATTCATATGTTATATCGGCATATGTAGGCAAATCCATGGTAAAGAACAATTCTAGACCCATATTTTTCAAACAAAGTCTAGTCTCATCTACAATCCCCAAAGCATGAAGTAAAGCATGATCTAAAAACCTAGTAGCAACAATAGGCCTATGCTTAAGCTTTGCAAATTTTTCTTTTTGTTCCATAGAAGGAAAACTTACCATTGGATAGTCCGCATCTCTCTCAATCTCGTTATTTGGAGGTTGCCTCCTCCTTCTAGTGTGACTTGATTCACCCCTTGACCTTTTTGGAGGCATTTTGGAAGTTTTAGTGAAGTTAGGGTTTTTAGGTGATGATGAATTTGGGGGTTTTGATGAAATTTGTGGTGAGGAAAAGAAAGAGGGGAAGAAATAAAGAAGATTAGTGGAAATTTGAGTGAATTTGGTGGAGGAATGAGTGAGTTATGAAGGATTAAAGATTTGAGGGAAGTAGTTTTAATGGAGAATTTGGGGGTTTTGGTGTAGTGAGAGAAAGCAGAATAGAAGTAGGAAGAAGCAGTGAAGGAAGTGAGAGAGGAAAGAGTTTCGTGGGTTTTGAGGGGAGCAGAGCAGTCCGCCCGGGCTGGGTGCAACCCGCCCGGGCTGACCGGGCATAGTGCAAGACTGAATTTTTTCTGAGTGTTCCAAAACGTCATTCGCGCCCGGCTTAAATTCATTCTGCCTGGTCTGCTGTTAGTGTGCCCGGGCAAACCGGGCATGTTGCATCTCAGGTGATTTTGTCGATTTTTGAACTCATGCCAATGCGCCCGGGTCAAGTGCAACAGAAAAAACTAAGTATTCGGAATCGTCATGCGCGCCCGGGTAAAGTGCATCATGCCCGGGCACCATTCAGTCCGCCCGGGCTGACCGGGCATGCTGTAACTTGGCCTTTTCTTTGCTTATTTACTCCATAAATTCGCACCTAAGCCTGCAAAACACTCAAAACTTCACACAACCATTAGTCCCTCACGCTCTCTCATTAAAAGAACTTAGTAAAGCTAATCTAAACTATTAAAGCAAAGAAAAAGACAAGAAAACACCTACGTACGGGTTGCTTCCCGCAAAACGCTTCTTTAAGGTCATTAGCTTGACCATGGTCCCAGAGTGGTCAATGGGAGTCGGGGTTGTGGAAATGCACCTCTTCCACTAGTCCAACTGCATCGCCCTCATAATAGAGCTTCAATCGTTATCCATTTACCTTGAACTTTTCACCTTTATCATTTTGAACCTCAACGAACCCGAATTTGCTCACCATAGTAACCGTAAAAGGACCGCTCCACCTAGATTTCAGCTTTCCAGGGAATAATCTGAGACGAGAGTTGAATAAAAGTACCTTGTCACCAACTTGGAATTCTCTTCTCATGATTCTCTTATCGTGCCATCTTTTAGTCTTCTCTTTGTAGATTTTGGCACTATCATATGCTGCTAAACGAAATTCATCGAGTTCATTCAACTGAAGAAGTCGCTTTTCGCCTGCAAGCTTAGCATCCATGTTCAACTCCTTTACTGCCCAATATGCCTTGTACTCTAGCTCAACCGGAAGATGACACGCTTTACCATAAACTAACCGGAACGGTGAAGTTCCAATTGGAGTTTTGAAAGCCGTCCTGTACGCCCATAGAGCATCATAAAGCTTGTTAGTCCAATCCTTCCTCGATTTTGCAACCGTCTTCTCTAGGATAACTTTGATTTCTCGGTTTGAAACCTCCACTTGACCACTGGTTTGTGGATGGTAAGCCAATCCCGTTCTGTAGTAGACATCGTACTTCTCTAGCAGCTTATCTAGCCTCTTCTCATGGAAATGCTTCCCCCCATCACTGATAATAGCTCTAGGGACTCCGAACCTAGAAAAGATGACCTGGTTAAACAATCACAACACGGTGTTAGAATCGCAATAGGGGGTAGCCAGAGCTTCCACCCATTTAGAAACATAATCCACAGCAACTAGTATGTAACGGTTTCCATTAGAAGATGGGAAAGGTCCCATATAGTCAATACCCCAAACATCAAAAATCTCAACTTCCAATATACCTGTTTGAGGCATTTCGTGCCTGTGTGAGATATTACCTGTTCGTTGGCACGAATCACAAGACATAATAAAGGCTCTAGCATCCTGTAGGATCGTGGGCCAATAAAAACCCAATTCGAGGACCTTAAACATCGTCTTGGAAGGTCCAGCGTGACCTCCATACGGTGATGAATGGCAATGGTGGAGTACACCATAGACTTCCCAATCCGGAACACACTTCCTGTATAAACCATCTGCACACTCACGAAACAAATTAGGATCATCCCAAAAGTATCAATTAACATCATGCAAAAACTTCTTTTTCTGCTGGTAAGTCAAATCAGAGGGCATAACACCTCCAACAACATAATTAGCAAAGTCAGCAAACCAAGGAGAATTTACACAGACTGCAAACAGATGTTCATCAGGAAAAGAATCATCGATGGGGGTAGAGACCTCTCCATCATCATACCGTATCCTCGATAAGTGGTCAGCTACCACGTTCTCTACTCCCTTCTTATCACGAATCTCGAGATTGAACTCTTGGAGCAGCAAAATCCACCGAATAAGCCTCAGTTCGGCTTCCTTCTTCCAAAGTAGATACTTAAGAGCTGCATGGTCAGTGTAAACAATAACTTTTGAACCTACAAGATAAGCACGAAATTTATCTAATGCATAAACAATAGCAAGCAACTCCTTTTCCGTGGTGGCATAGTTGACTTGAGCTTCATCCAAGGCCTTACTGGCATAGTAAATAGCATGTAAGACCTTGTCCCTCCTTTGACCTAAAACTGCACCAACTGCAAAATCACTAGCATCACACATTATCTCAAAAGGTAAATTCCAATCGGGAGATTGTATAATAGGTGCCGAAATTAATGCATTTTTGATCATATTAAAGGACTCAAGACACTCATCAGTGAACTTAAACTCAGCATTTTAAAAAGCAATTGAGTTAGTGGTTTCGCAATTTTGGAGAAATCCTTGATAAACCTGCGATAAAAACCAGCATGACCCAAAAAACTTCTTGCCCTTTTAACATTCACCGGAGGTAGCAATTGCTCAATTACCTGTATTTTCGCCTTATCCACCTCAATACCACGCTCGGACACCAAATGTCCCAATACTACTCCTTTATTGACCATGAAATGGCATTTTTCCCAATTTAAGACCAAATTTACCTGCTCACATCTTTCGAGAACTTTAGTCAAGTTAGTCAAACATGAATCAAAATCAGAACCATAAACACTAAAATCATCCATGAAGACCTCCATAATAGACTCTATGAACTCAGAAAAGATGCTCATCATGCAACGTTGGAAAGTAGCTGGTGCATTACATAAACCAAAAGGCATTCTACGATATGCAAAAGTACCATAAGCACATGTAAAAGTAGTTTTCTCTCTATCATCAGGATGGATGGTTATCTGAAAGAAACCCGAATATCCATCAAGATAACAGAAATAATTATTCTTAGCTAACCTTTCCAACATTTCTTGAATAAAAGGGAGGGGGAAATGATCCTTTTTAGTTGCAACATTCAATTTTCTATAGTCAATACACATTCTCCATCCTGTAACAACTCTAGTAGGTATCAATTCATTTTTATCATTACGAACAACAGTTGTTCCCCCTTTCTTAGGGACTACCTGTACAGGACTTACCCATTGGGAATCAGGCACCGAGTAAATGATACCTGCATCTAGAAGTTTAAGAACTTCTTTCTTCACCACCTCCTGCATGTTAGGATTCAAACGACGTTGACCCTGTATACAAGGTTTATGACTGAACAAGTTGTCGCACACCTCTCAAAAATAACCGAACAACACTAACTAATATAGCTGGGGAAGTAGAGATCGAATCCTCAGGGAAGCTATTAAATTCTACTAGCTCTAAAAAGCCTAAAGCGTGTAATGGGCCTTGGTGGAAATTTCAGTAAATGGTTTCTAGAACTAAGAAAACTAAGAATTGAAACTAAAGAAATGACGGGAAAATTACGATTAAACTCTATTAATGGAAACCTAGGGCTATCGGTTCACTATGATCAATCAACAAACTCAATTAACGCTCACTAATCAATTCATTGGCATTCATTGAACTAGGGCTCACTAATTCTCTCGAACTTAGACTCCCTCAAAACTCCTTTACCGGCTCTCGCTCGCATAAATTCGTTTTTGCCTATTATTCAGTGGTCTAATTGTGGTAATCTTACCTCTCGGCCTCGATTTCAACAATAACCTAACTTACAACTAAACCTGGCCACAATTTAATTGCAATCGCTAGAAATCAATAATAGGAATTCTATTAGAAGCCAAAGAAAAACTTAATTTAAATTCAAGTCATGATCATAGATCCCCTAACCCTAGAGAAAACGACTACTCACTCATAATTAAGGGAACAAAAGCAAAATTGAAATTAAATAACATGATCAAGAACAAGAATTTAATTAAAACTAAATTAATTACTAATAAAACTAAATTTAAAACAAAAACGACAAAACTAATTAATCTAGACTAAAAACTAAGAAATTAAAGAGAAACATGAAATTAAAAGGATTGAAAAGCATAAGGAAAGAAATTACCAAAATATAGATTGAATTGCATTGATTGAAAGCTTGAATTCATGAACAAAGTAGTTAATCCTAAAATTCTAGAGAGAAAAAGTAATTTTGGAATCCTAGGTCTAAAAATATGATAAAAACTAGTTAGGTTCGTGCCCCCTTTACAATCTATATATATAGTAATTTGGGTTTTATTAAAATAAAATCCACGAAGCAAAACCGCGCGGAAAAGTCAATCGGGGCGAGAAAACGAAGACTTGCGCCCGCATAGAAGAACGACCTGCGCCCGCAGCCTTCACGGTTTGGGACTTCTTGGCTCTCTGATCTATGATGCGGGCGTATAGATCAAAATAGTGACTAAGGGCTGCGCCCGCATCTTGCTTGCATGCCTATATTTTGACGATCTTTCTTATTTCTTCGCTCGATTCTTCGAATCTTGTTCGTTGCTTCTCGTAACTTGGCACGCATCCCGAGGCAAGTACATTTTGACTCGTTTTAGCTTCAAATGACTTCATAACTCTCTATTACGCTCCTGTAACATATAAACAAAACCGAAAACCACGCGTAATAACCGAAAAGTATAAAATAACCGTAAAAGTATCTAATAGTCAACTAAAGAAGCTAAAACCGTTCCATAACATAATTTAACATCGAAATACGATATTTAACCAAAACAAAGCCATGAACTTAACTATTTAGCACAAGAATCAACCGAAAATGAGGGAAAAACACATCATAAAACACGTATATCAAATTCCCCCAAACCGAACCTTTGCTCGTCCCGAGCAAAACACAACGAAATTGACTATACCCCATAAAAACAAAATAGGCATCATAACTCAAGAGAACATCCGAAAACACATGGATCAAGGCTAGCCAATCAAACATCCAATTACCGTCCTTCCTAAAATACGGGTCAAACAAAACCAACCAAGCAAGTTTAATGAATCGGTGACTAGAGTAGCTCACTGATGAGGCTATCGCACACCTATCAAAAATAAACCTAACCACTCTAACTAATATAGCTAGGGAAGTAGGGATCGAATCCACAGGGAAGCAATTAAACCTATTAGTTCTAAAATGTCTAAACTGTGTAAAGGGCCTTTGAATGTTGAATTAAGACTCAATCGCTAACCAAAACTAGAACTAAGTTGATTAAGGGAATAAATCTGTGACTAAGTCTAGGACATCGGTTCACCATAGATTAACAAANAAGTAAAATGCCTTGAATACATTTAGATGTGTATAAGAGACCACAATTAATTAATTAGATTATCAATTTCCTTGAATTAAGGTTCACTAATTCTCTCGAATCTAGTCCCCTTTAAAACTCCTCTAATGACTCTCGCTCACTTAGACTCGTTTTGCCTACTGTCCTTATGATCTAATTGTGGTAATCTTACCTCTCGGCA
>PYUH01000303.1:797886-811253 GCA_016808085.1 Suaeda aralocaspica | reverse complement strand
AAAACTGGGTTCAAATTATTGGCTGGCTTTTGTGGTAGATTACTGAACAGCTGACACTTGTTACATTTTTTAACATAAGTCATTGCGTCATGTCTCAGACTTGGCCAGTAATATCCAGTTCTTAGTGTCTTTTCTGCCAGTGCTCTTCCCCCTATATGAGAGCCACAAAACCCCTCATGGATATCTTCAAGGCCCTCCTTTCCTTTTTCCGGGGTGATGCACTTTAGTAGTGGATGAGTAAAAGACTTCTTGTATAGTTGCCCCTGCCATAAAACAAACCATGCATCTCTAGCTTTCACATATTTTGCTCGTTGTGGGTCGTTCGGCAAGGTTCCATTGTTTTTGTAGTCAATAATCTCATCCATCCACGAGCTTCCTCGGCTGATGAAGTTAACCTCCATCTCTTCTATGCTTCTTTTCTCTTTAACCTCCCAGAAGACTGTTCGAGGATTCTCACCCACTGCAGAGCTGGCTAACTTGGAAAGAGCATCAGCTTGATTATTTTCAGACCTTGGGATCTGCATTATTTCAAACTTGTCTAATCCTTTGACCTCCTCTTGAAGTATATTCAAGTATTTAGCCATACTTGCATCTCTTGCCTCACAGTCACCCAAATATTGGCTCACAATAAGCTGAGAGTTTGATTTTACTTCTATCTTTTTTGCCCCAGCAGCTCTGCATAATTTGATTCCGGCAATCAATGCCTCATACTCGGCCTCATTATTTGATGTCTGAAATTTGAATCTCATGGCATACTCATAGATGTCACCCTCAGGTAACTTACAAATAATGCCTGCCCCACATCCATTCTGAGTGGATGAGCCATCAACATATAAGGTCCAGTGATCAATACTTGGTTTTTCCATGGGCGGCCTTGTCATTTCAACTATAAAATCAGCAAATGCTTGGCCCTTAATAGCCTTCCTTGGTTCAAAGGTGATGTCAAATGAGTCCATTTCTAGAGCCCACTTGAGCATTCTCCCAAAAGTCTCCTTGGACAGGGCCTTTTTGAGCGGTTGATCAGTGTACACAATGATTTTATGAGAGAGAAAATAGGGCCTCAACTTCCGGCTGGCCATGAATAATGCAAGTCCAAACTTTTCAATCAGAGCGTATCTGATCTCAGCATTTTGGAGTACGTGACTCACAAAGTATACCGGATGTTGGACTCCATTTCTCTCAGCTAATAGGACAGCTGAGAGTGCATGATCTGATACCGCCAAATAAATAAATAAAGTTTCTTTTTCAATGGGACTGATTAATCTTGGGAGAGTATGTAGGTGCTCTTTCAAATGAATGAAAGCTGATTCGGCTTCCTCCGTCCATTCGAACACCGGACTGCCCTTGCCTGTCTTTGCCTTTCGTTTGATCGTATCAAAGAAATAATGGCATTTATCACCTGCCCTTGATAGAAATCTACCAAGAGCTGCTAGGCATCCGGTTAGTTTTTGCACCTCTTTAACGTTTCGAGGTGAGGTCATATCTAGCATAGCCTTGACTTTGTCTGGATTAACCTCAATCCCTCGTTCATCCACAAGGAAGCCCAAAAATTTTCCAGAAGTTACCCCAAAAACACACTTCTTTGGGTTTAACTTCATCTTATACCTCCTTAATGTTTCGAAGGTCTCTCTTAAGTCTGCCACATGGTCTTTCATTTCCTTGCTTTTGACAATCATGTCATCTATATATGCTTCCATGTTCCTTCCCAACTGCTGTTTGAAAACATTATTTACAAGACGTTGGAAGGTTGCCGGAGCATTTTTAAGACCGAATGGCATCCTTGTATAGCAATATAGACCCTTCTCAGTTACAAAAGCTGTTTTTTCCTCATCTTCCTCCCATAGAGGAATTTGATGAAATCCTGAGTAGGCGTCCATAAAGCTCAATAATGCATGTCCTGCCGTTGAATCAACCAATCGGTCAATCTTTGGCAAAGGAAAGCTATCCTTTGGACAAGCTTTGTTAAGATCAGTATAATCGACACACATTCTCATGGTGCCGTTTGGTTTTGGAACCAAAACCACATTAGCCACCCAGTCAGGATACTGGCATGGTCTGATGAATCCTGCTTCCAAAAGCTTATTCACTTCTTCCTCTGCTGCCTTATTGCGAAGTTCGCCCAAATTTCTCTTCTTTTGGCGAATTGGCTTAGCATCAGGTTTCACATTTAGCTTATGTACAGCTATACTTGGGTCAATGCCTGGCATCTCCTCTACCTCATATGCAAAGACATCCCTGAACTCTCTCAGCAGCTTCCTCATTTCTGCCCCAACATGGTCGTCTGGGGCCTGGCCTACCTTGACCGTTCGGTCAGGCTTGAATTCGTCAATAACGAAATCTTCGTGTTCACCAACTGCCTGAGGCCGAGTTACTTGGCTTAAATTATGAATGGCCATTAGTTCATTTTTAGCCATACCCTCGGTCTTCCTCTTCTTTGTTGGCTCTTCCACCTCTTCAACCCAAGCAGTAGGTTTAAGAGTGGTGATATAACATTCTCGGGCCATTTGTTGATCCCCACGAAGAGTTCCTACAGTTCCATTGTTACACTCATACTTCATGAGCATGAGATGTGTAACAATTACTGCTCTGGATGCATTCAAGGTTGGCCGTCCCAATATAATATTGTATGCTGATAGTTCCTTGACCACCAGGAACTTGACGACCATGTTTCTTGCGCATTCCTTTTCCCCTATCCTCACTGGTAGGGAGACAGTCCCCAAAGGATTGATTACTCCTCCCCCAAAACCAATAATAGGGTGATGGATAGGTTCCAAGGTAGACACATCATACTTCAATTTCTTGAGGCAAGCATAACTAATGATGTCAGAGGAGCTGCCAGTATCTACCAATATTCGTTTGACCCTCATGTTGGCCACTTTCAGTTCCACCACCAAGGGATCATCATGTGGTGTACGAACATTGCCTCGGTCTTTATCACTGATCATTACTTCTGGAAACTTGACCTTGGCATCATGCCCCATCTCCGGTGATCCTTCTCGGGAGAGACTCCGTAAGTACTCTTTGTTCCCTCGAAGGGTTGGTCCGCCAGCTGCGAACCCACCGGAGATGACGTACACCACATCCTCTTCGGTCTCAGCACCATCCTTAGGCTCATTAGCCTTGAATTCCATCTTTTGTTTGGTGTTTTTGTCATGAGATTTGATCAAGTGTTGTGAAATTTTTCCCTTGAAGGCAAGAGATTCAAGGGTCCTCTTAAGATTGAAGCAATCATTAGTATGATGCCCTGTATCTTTGTGAAAGTGACAGTATTTACTTGAGTCCCTATCTTCTTTGGCAGTTCTTAGGGGTGGTGGATCATCAATCTCAACCTTATTGCGGATTTCCCTGAAAACCGAATAGAGATCTTTGGTGAACTCTATCTTAGGACCATCATTAGGCTTTCTTTTCTTATTTTGGAAGTTTCCTCCCTTGCCTGATGTCCTAGTTGCCCAGGTGGCATGTTTCTTTTGATCCTTGTTTTTAGAGTGTGATTCACTCTTTCTATCATCTCTTCTGTCCTTCCTGGTGGAAGCACAGAGTTCTTGTGCATGAATGAAACATTCAGCTTCTTCCAAAATTCCTTTCAGCGTTTTACAATTTCTTCTTACAATATCAAATTTAAAAGTTCCATCTCGGAGACCTCTAAAAAAGTTATCGAAGGCCACACCTTCAGATAAGTTGGGGATTTGCAAAGATTCCAGATTGAATCTTTGCACATAACTTCTTAGAGACTCCTTTTCTCCTTGCACTATTTTGGCCAGATGCATGCTGGTCTTTCTCTCCCTCTTGTTTGCCATGAAATGATGTACAAAGATCGTACTCAATTCATGAAAATTGTTAATTGATTGATCAGGGAGGCTATTGAACCATTTCTGGGCAATTCCTTTCAGGGTTGCCGGAAAGTATCGGCACCAGGTCACATCATCTGGACCCTGGAAGTACATCAAATGTTTATAGGTGGCTAGATGCTCCTCCGGGTCAGTGGTCCCGTCGAATGGCTCAATTTGAGGCATTTTAAACTTATTGGGACGTGGAGCCATCATGATGGATATGGAGAACGGTGTCTTCCATTCCATCATTGTGTTATTAGGCATTTGTCCAACAACCCCCGTAGGGTTTTGGACAACCTTTGTGGATTCTCGGCCAGGATTAGTTGATTCGCCTACATCCTCCCAGTATTTGATCATTTTTTCTTTTCTACACTGATCAACCTTATCAGCTTTCTTTTTTTCAATTAAGTCTCGTAGACTTGCATGTTCTCCTGATTCCAGGGAAACATGATGGGAGTCAGTCATCTCCCTAGTTGATGATTCTTCAGATGACTTAGGTCGGCCTCCTTCCTTCCAAGCCCTTTTAGCCTTCAGACACTCTCTTGTATCCATGCTAGAGGCCTTTTTGGCATCAAGATACTCTCTGGCATCTCGGCTAGACGATTTCTTTTGCTCCAAATACTCTCGAGCATCACTTGCAATGGCCTTCTTGAACTCAATCAGTTCTCTAGCATCAGTTTGAGTCTTGCTAGATCCAGCTTCCTTACCTGCCAACTCCCGTTTAGGCTTAAATCTGGGAGTGTCAGGGTACCTCTTCACTGCACCCCATTGAGTTTCCAATGGAGTTTGGTCTTTCCTTAATTTCTCAACTTTCTCATGGAAAGTCAATCTCTCCTGGCCTTGGCCTTCTTCAATCTTCACACCTTTCATCTTTGAAGATGAAGGGCGTTGTGTCTCAACCTTCTCTTGAGTTTTCTTGGTGGAATACTCCCGTAGAGTTTCCGCCAGGTTCTCTTGGAACCCAGCCAAGATACTCTTGAGCAGACTCATGGTCACAGGTTGGTTTCCAAAATCAGAGTTTTCTTGTGTTCTTCTCGGTGAGCCAGTACCTTCCCCAGTTTGGTAATTCCCAGTCTGGTCTAGGTATCTGGTCTCATCCTCAGTAGGTATTCCAGTTCCAGTCATTGTTAGGAATCCTCCCCTCAGACGGCGCCAAATGTTGTTGCTAAAGCAATGAGGTGGGGTAGGGACTGTGAGGATTTCGCTGATGTAGACTGGATGCGTGAATAGATTGGTTGCCTGTTGACTTACCCTCCAAGTACCTGCAAAAAAGGGACAATAATCCTCGTAGGATTATTTCCCCCTCCGATGCTTAAGTAAGTATTTGAAGGAGAGTAAGTGAACAATAATCAACAAGTAAACAATTCTAGAGAGAAGTTTTAGAGAGAAGTTTTCCCTTTTTAGTAAGTGTTTTTTGTCTTAATTTTCAGTGTACTTGTTATCAGAATTTTTGGACTATTTATAGCCTCAAGTGCAATTTCTTACCCACTGAGATTGTGACACTTGTCATCATCTCTTTGATTATCTTCCTTAATTTGCCTAATGGGCTCTTTAGAAGAGAACTTTAAGGCCCCATGGTTTGTTTTAGCTCTTTTTATCATTGGCGAATAAGAGCTTGACATGTGGCAGATACAGAATTACAAATGGACCAGTAAAAAGGTGACACGTGGCAGTGTGGGCCCACTCATGGCAGACTCATCACTGCCACGTGGCAATCCCATGCTGGCATTTTAAGGACTCGTGGTCCAATTGTGATATGACACGTGGCCATGTAGGGTCCACTCATGGCAGACTCATCACTGCCACGTGGCAATCCAATGTCATCTCTTGTTAAGAAAAATAGGGACACGTGGTCCACTCAGAAGCTGACACGTGGCAGCTAACTTGTCATGCCACATCAATACTGATGTGAATTTGAATATAAGTGACATATCCTGTGATACACCAATAGTGGATGAGCCAGTCAACCTATTAATAAATCCTATTGGGTTTGACAAAGATAAATCACAGGTATGGGTGACAATGATTAAGGTTGACATTGTAAATTCTTGTGATGGTGGTGGCTTCCTAGCCAACACTATGGAAATTGATCATTAATACTTTGTCACTGGTAGAGTGCGCCATTAGTTATGTTATGTGATAGTAACTTTAATTAATGCACTGACAAGATAGATCACAGTGGTGGTTACAGGGAACAAGCTGGTTTGGTCCATGAGTTTTTTTCCATTTCACTTGATAGGGTTTTCTCATTTTGGACATTATTATTGTTAGTTCTTGTGGAGTCTTGATCATAAAAAATATGCTAAAAGACAGAAAGAATGGTTTCTTGAATGTTTCTTGATTAAAAGATTGAATCTTGAAGCATTTCTTCAAGTTCTTGAAGAATCTTGAAGCATTTCTTCAAGTTCTTGAAGAATCTTGAAGCATTTCTTCAAGTTCTTGAAGAATCTTGAAAATTGTGCAAAAATTGGACAAAACCTTGTGGCGGGATTTTGGACGGTTTTTGGCAATCTTGGGCACCAAGATTATTTCATGATTTTTAGTCTAATTTCTGATGATTATCTTGTTTATTAATTATTTAGTCAAGTTGTTAGGATAATTTCTTGATTAGTTAGTTAGTTAGAGTTTGATAGGAAAGATAATATCAAAGTGCAAGTTGCATGATGATGTGGCAATCTTAACTTTAGTTTGTAGAGCAACTTGTGCAAGTTGCACAACTGGGACTTATTGCCTAGGATTTTTCGTGTTTTCTTAGGTTATTTTAGTTGGGATTTTTTTGGTGTTTATACCTATAAAAAATCTCAACATTAGGTTGTAAATTATTTGAGTTTATGAATTGAATTTTTTAATACAATTTTTCCGAAAATTTGCACAAATTTTGGATATCAATTTGTTCGAAATTTCCATCATAAATTTGTGAGTCAGGAGTGATTAACAAATTTAGAACCTAGTTAATTAATTACAGGAGTGTGTTAATTAATTAGTTTAAAATTAAATCAATCCAGGAGTGTAGAGTTTAATAGACAAAAAAAACGTGAATTTTGAGTTGTATTTGCGAGTACTCCTTAAAATCCACATCAATTTGGTATCAGATTTCAAGGTTTTTTGATCCTTCATGGGGGATCCAAATTTGAAACAACTTATTCAAGACATGATGACAAAATTATAGGCTATGGACGTGAGACAAAAGCAGGATAATGTTCGAATTGATGTTTTAGCTCAACAATTCCAATGAAAGCTTGATCCTCAATCTATATATTATTTTCGTGGTGATGATGATGATGAAGAAGATTCTCACTCATTTCTTTCAGGACCCCCCCCCCCCCCCCTAAAAGACGTTCAAACAGCAAGCAAAAGTTTGATGATCGTGGCATTAAACTTAATGACTACACAGGCCAAGATTCCCTAGATGACTATCTTGAATGGGAACGACAATTGGAAAAGATTGTTAAATATAAAGGTTTTGATGATAAAAAAAACCTTTAAGATTGCTTATATCAGATTGACCAAAACTGCGGGATTGTGGTATGAGGGTGTCAAAGCCAAAAGAAAACGCCAAAGCAAAGCCAAAATAGTTTCCTAGTCTCACCACAAAAAGAAGTTGCGTGACAAATATGTTCCTTTTGATTTTGATCAGCAAAATTATGTCAAGTTGACTTCTCTATATTAGGGCACTATGAGTGTGCGTGATTATATTGCAGAGTTTGAAATGTTATCTTTGCTTTGTGATTTAGAGGATAAGGAACACATGAAAATGGCGAGATTTTTTAAAAGATTGAACAGAAATATTGATAAGGAGCTTGATTTGGCTCAATATCATACCTTTGATGATCTTTGCAAGTTGGCTTTAAAACTGGAAAAACGTATGAATGGGGACACCACACGAAATTTTGTGCCTAGCACTGGTAAATCACCCTACACTCCTCAGAATACTAATGCCAAAGCAAATCAACCACCACAAACATCTGCAACACCGAGCTCTTTAGGGGACAAACCCAAAAAATTGATTTCTAAAGCAGAATATGAAGATCGCAGAAGATGTTTTAAATGTCAAGGCTTTGGTCACATTGCTTCCGGTTGTACATCAACAGCACATTAGCAATGGAGCAGGCGAAATTATGGGACACTGAGGATGAACTTTATCTGATCGTGGTTGAAGATGATGAGGACATCATTCAAAACAAGAGAGGGGAGGATTTTGATGATGACACCCTAGAAACAGTGAATCAACCTCCATTGAATCAGGGTGGCGAAGCCTTCATAGCTAGGAGAACATTACATACAGTTGTGGAACCACATGCAACCCAAAGGGAGAGCCTATTTCACAGTGTCTGCAAAATTGTTCCCTACCATTGCAATTTGATCATTGACAGTGGATCCTGCACCAATGTGGCTTCTAAATATCTGGTAAAAAGGTTGAAATTGACATAGAGAGACCATACTAGTCCCTATAAATTTAATTGGCTTGATGATACAAAAGGGAATGAAGTAAGGAAACAAACACGGATCAATTTCACCATTGGTTTGTACAATGACGAATTGTGGTGTGATGTTGTACCCATGACCGCATGCCAATTGCTCCTAGGAAGACCATGGCAATATGATATAAAGGTGCAACATAATGGAGAATTGAATGTATATACAATTTTGAATGATAAGAAAAGAATCAATCTCCTACCATTGACTCCATCTGCAGGAAAGGACCAGAAACAAACCAGTTTATTCCTTTCTGCTAACGAATTTAAGGAGGTAGAGGACGGAACTCTGCATTTATTCTTTTTGTCAAGGAAGCAACATCAAATAAAATATTATCTGATTTGCGACTCACTCCTACGCTAGAAGAATTTGCTGATGTATTTCCTAATGAATACCGGATGAACAAAAATCAATGAGGGTTAAAAAGGTCATTGTCATAATCAGTTTGTTCAATGTTTTGAGATGGATTATATTGCGAATAAAAAAATTCACAAGTGGTGATTCACTTAATCCATGTTGGGATGATTTGAATTTGAGGACAAATTCATTTCAACCAGGGGAGAATGATGTGAATTTGAATATAAGTGACATATCCTGTGATACACCAATAGTGGATGAGCCAATCAACCTATTAATAAATCCTATTGGGTTTGACAAAGATAAATCACAGGTATGGGTGACAATGATTAAGGTTGACATTGTAAATTCTTGTGATGGTGGTGGCTTCCTAGCCAACACTATGGAAATTGATCATTAATACTTTGTCACTGGTGGAGTGAGCCATTAGTTAAGTTATGTGATAGTGACTTTAATTAATGCACTCACAGGATGGATCACAGTGGTGGTCAAAGGGAACAAGTTGGTTTGATCCATGAGTTTTTTTCCATTTCACTTAATGCGGTTTTCTCATTTTGGACATTATTATTATTAGTTCTTGTGGAGTCTTGATCATCATAAATATGCTAAAAGACATGAAGAATGGTTTCTTAATTAAAAGATTGAATCTTGAAGCATTTCTTGAAGTTCTTGAAGACTCTTGAAAATTGCGCAAAAATTGGACGAAACCTTGTGGTGGGATTTTAGACGGTTTTTGGCAATCTTGAGCATAAAGATTACTTTTTTGATTTTTAGTCGAATTTCTGATGATTATCATGTTCATCAATTATTTAGTCAAGTTGTTAGGATAATTTCTTGATTAGTTAGTTGGTTAGAGTTTGATAGGAAAGATAAGATCAAAGTGCAAGTTGCATCATGATGTGGCAATCTTATCCTTAGTTTGTTGAGAAACTTGTGCAAGTTGCACAAGTGGGGCGTATTTTCCTAGTGTTTCACGTGTTTCTTAGCTGATTTTAGTTAGGATTTTGTTGATGATTATACCTATAAATAATCTCCACATTAGGTTGTAAAATTAATTGAGTTTTATGAATTGAATTTTTCAATACAATTTTCCGAAAATTTGCGCAAATTGTGGATATGAATTTGTTCGAAATTTCCATCATAAATTTGTGAGTCAGGAGTGATTAACAAATTTAGAACGTAGTTAATTAATTACAAGAGTGTGTGAATTAATTAGTCTTCAATTAAATCAATCCAGGAGTGGAGAGTTTAATTGACGAAAAAAAAACGTGAGTTTTTGAGTGTATTTGCGAGTACTACCCAAAATCCAATTCAATTTGGTATCAAATTTCAAGGTTTTTTTTTATCCATCATGGGTGATTCAAATTTGACACAAAAGCAGGACGTGAGACTAAAGAAAGATAATGTTCGAATTGATGTTTTGGATCAACAATTCCAACGAAAGCTTGATCCTCAATCCATACATTATTTTCGTGGTGATGATGATGGTGAAGAAGATTTTCACTCTTCTTCTTTTGACCACCCTAAAAAATTGTTGAACGAGAACGACAAGTGAAAAAGATTGTTGAATATAAAGGTTTTGATGATAAAAAAACCTTTAAGATTTCTTATATCAGATTGACCAAAACTGCAGGATTGTGGTATGAGGGCATCAAAGCCAAAAGAAAACGCCAAAACAAAGTCAAAATAGTTTCCTATTCTCACCTCAAATAGAAGTTGCATGACAAATATGTGCCTATTGATTTTTATCAGCAAAATTATGTCAAATTGACTTCTTGATCTATATCTTATGTTCAAAATAAGGGCCTAAACTTAAGATAGATTGATTTTAAAGAACTTCGTAAATTGGAACACTCACAATCAATGAAACTCACGAACATAGGTTAGATTGGAACACTCAACAATCTAGTTCTAAGGTTGTTTTAATCCTTGTGACAACAGTCAATCACAAATCCTAAAAATTTGGTGAATATTTTGAAGCTTTTAACTCTCAAAGCACTCGAATTCCTATGGTAATTTTGTATGAAACTCTCACACAAAAATAACGTGTAACAGTTATGAACAATAATCAAATTCTGAATTTTATTGAATAAAACATGGGTATATATAGTACAAATACCTTAGGACTTCTAAACAACCATGGATAAACTCCCTAATTTATTTAGGAAATAAAACAAATCCTATAGAACTCAAAATACACGCACAAACAGAAGAAATTCGGCCCTCACAAGATAAACGTACAACAAGATAAATATGCCACCTCATCATTGCAAGTTGATCTTATCTTGCCTAACAAACTTTAACAAACTACCTAATCAAGAAAATATCCTAAAAACTTAACTAAATAACTAATTAACAAGATAACCATCAGATTTTAAGCTAAAAATCACAAAATATCTTGCTGCCCAAGAACACGTAAAAATGGCCAAAAACACGCCACAATTGCTTCGCCATTTTTGCGCAATTTTCAAGATTATTCAAGAAATGTTTCAAGATCCAATCTTTTAATCAAGAAACCTTCAAGAATCTTTTCTCCATGAATTTTAGCATAATTATGATGATTAAGACTCCACAAGAAAATAAAAGACTCAATACCAAATATGAGAAAACCCTAGCAAAGGTGATGTGTAAACAAATAGGTAAACGTGTTCACAATGGGTTAAGAATGCGAGTAATATTTTTAGATCACAGAAGGAATAATAGTTTGCAGTAATCAAGAAAGTTTAGGGGAACTCTAACCCTTAACTTGAGGATATAACAAGGAGGAACTCTCACTCACTTGTTTGGGCGTAGTAGTGTTTAGGGAACTCTCAACCTAGACGACAACTACAAGTTTAGCTTTAGGAACTCTCACTAAAACTACACTCCTTCAAATTTGAGACACTCTCGAATTTGGGCAAATAACTTTAACTTACACAAGTCAAAATTAACAAACAAACTTAAAAGTTTAGGCAATATTCTGATATGATGTTCATTCATAATTTGCACGCTATTTATAGCCTTAGTACATCATCCACTTGCATCTTTACTTAGCTAAAATAAACAACAAATCAGCAATTGTAAAACTGAAATAAAGGGCAGATTAATTAGCTCATAATCGTCCAAATTAATTCCCCATTACAACTGAAGGTTTTTCTAATTAAGAGGGCTTAAAAAAAAGGGAAGAATAATTCAAAATGTCCAGCAATTAACTCCCAAAACGTTGCACAAAGCTGTCCAGATTTCTTCCTTCAAAACTGCTCAAATTTGTCATTCAAATATTCCTTGTTTTATGCCTTGTAACAGCCACAAATTGACCCCTCATTCAAGCCTCTTTATTCAGCAAATAAACCTGATTTAAACAGCTCATAACTCCCCTTTAAAAGAGTTTAAAAACCTGCTTAAAATTCATCATTCAATCAGCCCTTGATTTACGCTTGTAACTTCTCAAAATTAATTCCCACTTTAAGATACTTTATTCAACCAATAAATCAGTAGAAAACACCTAAAATAAACCGTCCAAAGAGTTTAAAATGCAGCTTGAAACTCTCCCTGAAACACGCCTCAAAACAGCCATGCATTAATCCTTAAAACGGCTAAAATTTAACTCCCCAATCTGATGGGAATTACTCCACATAACTGTCCATTTTCACGTGAATAAGGTAGGAATAATTCATGCTAATTATCTCCATCTTCAAAGTAATTGGTTACACTTAGCAAGGTGCACCCACTTGCGGACTTACTCGGACCATGCACATCAAACTCCATAAGAGTAACCTCGAACAAGGACTTAGACAAAATTAACTCCCTTGCATGGACTTGGTAACCTGAATTATACGTACCTTGGCCATCTTGGTCAAAAGGCAATGAGAAAAACTCATAGGCAAAACTATCTTTTTCCCCATAAACAACCTTCCTTTCCAAATGGCGTGTGGCTTTATTCAAGCTTGAGTGTTATGCAACAATGACCATGAGCTAATCCAAAGCCATGTAACCCAAATGGACGAACCCATTGAATCTCAGAACGATTTAGAATCAACTCTTTCTCATCAATGCTTGAATCTGCTTCCTGATCATCCTCCCTTTCTTCAAAAGTAATTGTCCTCAATTCTTGAATCTGCTTATCATCCAAGTAAGCTTGTGCTTGTGTTTCCCTGGAAACCTCTCCTTCCTAAGATGAACCCAAACCAAATCACCTTGATTGAATGTCTTAGACTTTGATGTGAATTTTGTTATAAACAAACGCCACTCACACAAGATAAACTTAGAACATAAATTTGATAAAGCAAGGCACCACAAATTCGAAGTCCTAAGGCGAATAATTGATAGAATTTGATTAAAGCAAAGCACCCTCAAATCCTAAAAACTATCCTCACGTGAGATAAAGCTCAATAGCACCACTCACTCGTCGAATTCCTCACAAGAAATCCTCTCAAAGTTTGTTTTCTTTCGTGAAACAATAAGACGGAAACAATGTGTTTTCAATCAATCTAATCTGAATTTTATTGATGTATTTTACATCCTATTTATAGCTAAACATATCACACAATATGTGAATATCCTAAACAAATCCTAACTACCCTAGATTTATGGTATAACAAACTAAGATTAGGATAACAAGATAATCTCTATGAAACCGGATACAATATTGCGCCATATACTTGTAATATGATTTTCTAGCCTAAATCTTAGATATTTTGAGAAACAAATCTAAGGACAATATTT
>PYUH01000303.1:787323-797861 GCA_016808085.1 Suaeda aralocaspica | reverse complement strand
CCAACTACTAACTGAATTTGACCAAGTCAAACAACACGGAAACACCGTTTACAACTTGCCCAAATCCTTCAAAATCTTTCAAAGATCCCGCCATAATAACCCGCTATAGTTTCCTCTTTGATTTTTGATGGACTTCTTTTCAAGAACTTCAAGAACCCTTTGAGCTTCGATCTTATTTCCAGAAACCTTCAATCTTGTGTTTCCAGTTTGATTCCATCAACCATGACTCATAAATAAATAAGAAAAATCACAAAACACCATATGGTAAAACCCTATCATGAAGTGGGAAGAAAACCCATATAGCTCAACACTCCTAACTACTAATTATGCTTGCTTGATTTTTACGTATGGAGGAGTGCCTTTTCTCCCCTTGCTCTTCTTTCTCCATCACACGTAAAAATCACCCTAGCTAACCCTAAGAGTTCTTGTGTCTCCATAAGCCACTCCTCCCATGGTTCATCTTGTTTTGCACCTTCTATCAAACCCTCGAATTTGGCTCTTGATATTCATATCATCCTCCTCTTCTTCAGAAGAGTTTGTCCTCAAACTCGAAGTTGATCATCAGGAACATAAGGAGCTAAATCACTAATGTTAAAAGTAGATGAACTCCATATTCCCCTGCAATTCTAATTTATAGGCATTGTCCCCCACCTTACTTATGATTTTGAACGGTCCATCAACAACGAGGCATAAGCTTATTTTTTCGTTGATTTGGAAACCTTTCCTTTCTCAAATGTAGCCAAACCAAATCCCCTCCTTGTAAACATGTTTGATTTGTGTTTGTTTGCTCTTGCCTTGTAATATCATTACCTTTTCGATTCTAGCCTTACTTCTGGTGAAGCTTCTGCTGTAATCAACCTTTGTTTTGGCATCCTGTGTACCAACTCCCCTTTAGGAATACTTACAAAGTCAATTGGAATTTAGGTTGATTCCATAGACAATTTCGAAAGGTGAGTGTTTAGTAGCATAAGTAGGTGATCTATTGTAAGCAAACTCAGCATGAGCAAGTTTCAAATCCCAATCCTTTGTGTTTTACTAACCAACCACGCAAAAACCCCTAGTGTACGATTGTCACCTCTGTTTGGCCATCTGTTTGAGGATGATAGATGTGCTAAACAAAAGTTTCGTACCTATCAATCTCCAAAGTGACTTCCAAAAGTAGCTCATGAACTTTGTGTCTCTGTCACTTACAATGGTTTTTGGAACTCCATGTAACTTATTATGTCTCGAAAATACAAATCAGCCACATTCATAGCATCGTCGGTCTTGTGACATGGTGTGAAATGAGCCATCTTTGAAAACCTATCAACTACTACCCTAATTGCATCCTTGCCTCTTGCTGTCCTGGTAACCCCACAATGAAATCCATAGAACATCTTCCCCAAGGCCCTCTGGCACTGCAATGGGAGTGTAGTAGCCTTGATGGAAGGCTGCCTTTGCCTTTAACAAGTAGCACATGAGCAATTATAGATTCAACATCAACAACATCTTTGGCAAATAAAAATGCTCTTGCAACATGTTAGTGTCTTGTAATTCCAAAATGCCCAGCAATGCCTCCTCCATGCGCCTCCCTTACAAATATTCACGTATAGAACACTTAGGTATGCACATAGAGTTACCTTTGAACAAAACCCATCATGTAGTAACATGAACTCATAGAACCCTTTGAAAGTTGCCGCCATTATTTGGTCCAAAGTCTCCATCTTGCTCGTAAAACTGGATTATCAACTCTAAACCCAAGTAATTTGAAGTTTAAAACACCAAGCAAAGTATACCTTCTTGACAAATCCATCAGCAACAATATTAGACTTCCCTGTTTTGTATTGGAAGAAAAGTGAAAAGATTGCCAAAAATTCAACCCATTTGGCATGTCTTGGATTCAATTTTGTTGACCATTAATGTGCTTCAAAGCTCATGATCAGAATGTAGTATGAAGTGATTAGGCCTTAAGTAAATACTCCGATGATCCAAAGCTCTAATAATGGCATAGAATTCTTGTCATACGTTAGAATAGTTCAATTTAGCACCATTCAATTTCTCACTAAAGTAAGCAATTGGCCTCTTCCCTTGGACTAGAACAGCACCAATTCCTTCCCACTTGCATCCGTCTCACTTCTAATGGTTTGGAAAATCTGGTAAGCTAATATGGGTGTGTTACAAAGCACTTCTTAATCATTCAAAAGCTTCTTGTGCCCCCTTAGTCCACTCAAACTTTGGTTTATCCTTCTTCAGACATTCGGTCATAGGAGCAACAAAGATAAAAAATTCTTCACAACCTCCTATAAAACGAGGCTAACCCATGGAAAGCACGTACCTCTGTCACACTTTTAGGTGTTGGCCATGATTTTATAGCTTCTATTTGGATGATCAACAGAAACTCCATCTTTGGGACACAATATACCCCAAAAACGTCACACTTGGTACCATGAAATAACACTTTCGAGCTTAGCATAGAGCTTTAAAACTTACAATGTATGGCTTTAAAACTTCGTTCATCAACCTCAATAAACGTACTAGGTGCATTAGTTAAACCAAAAGGCATGACTAACCATTCATAAAGCCCTAGTTTTGTTTGAAGCCTGTTTTCCACTCATCACCTCTTTCATTCGAATCTGATGGTAGCCACTTCTTAGTCAATTTTCGAAAACAATTGAAACCATGTAGTTCATCTATAAATCGTCCAATCTAGGTATAGGAAACCTATACTTGACGGTTATATTGTTAACTTCTTGAATCAAATCACATTCTCCAAGTTCCATCTTCTTAGGTATTATCAATGTAGGCACAGCCATGGACTCATGCTCTCTCTTACGTACCCCCTCTCCATTAATTCCTCAATCTGCCTTTGTATCTCCTTTGTTTCCTCTGGATTACATCTATTGCAGGCTTGTTAGGATTTGAGACCTAGGAAAAGATCAATTTGATGTTTCAATTCCACGTACTGGTGGTAATCCTGGTGGCAACTCATTAGGAAAACATCCGAAAACTCATTCAACATGGGATGCAAAACCCTAGGAATCGGGGGCTTCATCCTTTACCTCCCTGGCTAACAACATATATGACATAGGGCTTGTTTTCATCCCCCATTCTAACTCCTTTCACCAACTAACAAAACACCCTTAGAGTTACCATGTTTAACTTAGGTTTGAAATCATCAAAGGTTTTAATGCAAAACGATTTCTCATTAGCATTTTTGGCGCACAATGTAAACATTTGTTCGCCCATTAAACTTCACAAAACGGTCATATTGCCAAGGTCTACCCAATAATATATGACAAGCATCCATAGGACAAACATCATAAAGCACTGATCCTCAAATTTACCAATTTTAAACGAATCAAAACTTGTTTGTTTACCTTAAAATCGCTTGTGTTACTAAGCCAATGTAGCTTGTATGGTTGAGGATGTACCTTGTAGGAATTGCGAGCTTTTCCACCAACAATGTAGAGACTACATTTGTGCAACTCCAGTGTCCATGATTACATCACAAAGCTTGCCTTGAACATGCACCTTTGAGAAAGATTTTGTCACGTTGACTCTCCAACGGTTGTGCACTTGGGATTGCAACACCCTACGCAAAACCAAGGATTGGCCTTGTGTTTCTGGTTGAACTTCCTCGTTCTCCTCCATAATGTCATATGTGGCATAATCTTCCTCTCCCCTATCCTATACACTCCTCCTCTTCTTCAAAGGCTTTCCTCATCTACCAATTTCGAGTTGTTGTGACCCTAGCATGAGGACAATCTCTTTGAATGTGACCTTCCCTTTACACTTGAAACAAATAATGCGTGGATCACTACTTTGAGGCTTTGAAGTTGAGCCCTTATCCTTGATGAAGGTGTTAGTAACTTTGTCAAAGTTTAATTTTTGAGGAAAGCATCACGTTTTCTTTAGGATACGTAAGTTTTAAAGTATGTTTTTGGCTTACGTGCAACTGTTTTTCAACTCTTGCAGCCACTCTACAACTTCATCAAAGGTCCAATAAGGCTGTAATTCGACCTTCTCCCTTATGTTGTCATCTAGACCCCCCACAAAACGAGCCACTTTGTGGTCATCCTTCTCTCTAAATCACAAACATGATCAATTTTTCAAACTCCACAATGTATTCATCAACAGACTTCCTATCTTGCTTTAATGTGCATCTTAATGAAGTTGTTTTGTTCGAAATCTTAGGGACAAAACGTTTCCTCATCTCCCTCTTAACTTAGACCATGAAGATATTTTCGACCTACCTTCCTTCCTCTTTTCTTGCAACCCTCAAGCCATAGCTTGCATAGGAAGTGAGTTTTAACTCCGCTAATTTGTAGGAATTATGATCATCTATCTTTTAACGAAATATCCTCTCAACTCTACGAATCCAACTTAAAAATTTTCGATCCATACCTCCATTAAACTCAGGATTTCGGTTTAAGGTTTCGTCATCATCCTCATCTTTCCCTACGTTGGTGCCTTGACCTAGGTTCCTCATCGTCACTAGAACTTCATGAATATCCTTTCTTTGGGTTTACGCACACTTCTCACACTTTCTTGCTCACTTGCGCTTGATGATGAGCCATCCCCTTGCTTAGATTAGTAGGAGTTTCTGGTAGAAGCCATGATTGTTAAGACTTCATCTAAACGGCCTTTAACTCGTCAATCCTCCCCTTGCAACTAATTCTTTTGCTTGAGCCAAGCTCAAACCTTTCGTGAATCTTGTGGATTTTCGTCTCAACCTCTTGAGCCATGAGAATTGATGATGAACACTTGAGATTGAACGAATCTCTCAACGAAAGCACCAAAAGTGATGTGAATTTTGTTATAACAAACGCCCTCACACAGATAAACTTAGAACACAAATTTGATAAAGCAACCACCACAAATTCGAAGTCCTAAGGCGAATAATTGATAGAATTTGATTAAAGCAAAGCACCCTCAAATCCTAAAAACTATCCTCACGTGAGATAAAGCTCAATAGCCCACTCACTCATCGAATTCCTCACAAGAAATCCTCTCAAGTTTTTTTTCTTTCGTGAAATAATAAGACGGAAACAATGTGTTTTCAATCAATCTAATCTGAATTTATTGATGTATTTTACATCCTATTTATAGCTAAACATATCACACAAATGTGAATATCCTAAACAAATCCTAACTACCCAGATTTATGGTATAACACTAAGATTAGGATAACAAGATAATCTCTATGAAACCGGATACAATATTGCGCCATATACTTGTAATCTGATTTTCTAGCCTAAATCTTAGATATTTTAGAAACAAATCTAAGGACAATATTCCAACTACCTACTGAAGTTGACCAAGTCAAACAACACGGAAAACACCGTTGACAACGTTGCCCAAATCCTTCAAATCTTTCAAAGATCCCGCCATATAACCCCTATAGTTTCCTCTATTTTGATGGACTTCCATTTTCAAGAACTTTCAGAAACCCTTTGAGCTTCGATCTTTATTTCAAGAAACCTTCAATCTTGTGTTTCCCATGTTTTGATTCCATCAACCATGACTCATAAACTAAATAAGAAAATCACAAAACACCATATGGTAACACCCTATCAAATGAAGTGGGAAAAACCCATATAGCTCAACACTCCTAAACTACTAATATGGCTTGCTTGATTTTTACGTGAGGAGACTTGTGTCATTCACCATGCACACGTAAAAATTCACCCTGCTAACCCTAAGAGTCTTGTCTCCATAAGCACTAGCTTTCCCATGGTTACATCTTGTTTGCACCTTCTACAAACCTCGAAGTTTGCTCATTGATATTCATATCAGACTTGCGTTTCTTATTTGGCGTTTTTTTGTATATATCTTATTCACTTTCTCTTTCTTGCCTTTACTTGCTTATGTAACTTCAACATGTTCTCAGCTTGCTTCTTGCATCTTCATGGATATACTCGTTTTTAGGAATAGCAATCAGTCAATTGGAACATAAGGATTGATACCATAAACTACTTCAAAAGGTGAATGTTAGTGCAAGGTGGTGCCTATTGTACCAAATTCTGCATGACTTACTTCACATCCCAATCTTTGCCAGTTTTGCTCACAAGTCCCCTAGCAACGAACCAGTTGTTCTATTAGTACTTCTGTTTGTCCATTCTGTTTGTGGCCGATGAGAAGTGCTGAACAATACTTCGTGCCATCATTTCCATAGGCCCTTACAAAAGTAACTAAGAAAACTTGCTATCACGATCAGAAACATGGTTTTAGGAACCCTACAACGGACAATCTCTCTAAAATATAAAGAAGCCACTCCTATAGCATCCTCAGTTTTGTACAAGCAACAAAGTTGTGCCATCTTGAAAACCTATCAACCACAACCTTGATTGAATCCTTTCCCCATTTTGTTCTTGGAAAGCAACAATAAAGTCCATCTCACATCTTCCCCAGCCTTCAGAACAGGTAGTGGAGTGTATTATCCCTTACGAAACGTGCTTTTTGATCGTTGACAAGTACCACAACGAGGTAGAATTGCATGCCATCTCCACCATCTTTGGCCTGTTAGAAGTGTTCTTGCAACACACAACTATTTTTGTTGATGCCAAAGTGTCCTGCAAGACCCCCTCCATAGCTTCACAACCAACAATTTCTTATAGCACACTTAGGGATCACAAAGCTTTTTGTTTTTGAATAGAAACCATCAACCAGTTGTAATGACCAATTGCTTCTTGCGTGCATTGCCTGTATATGTCACTAAAATCCTTATTTTGATCATAATACTCCTTGATGATTTCGAAACCCACGCTCTTGAATCAACCATTGCTATCAATTGTGTTTTCTAGAAAGTGCATCCGCAACTACATTGCCTTACTAGCCTTGTATTTCGCAACAAAGTTGAAAGATTGAAGAAACTACCACCCACTTAGCTGTCTAGCATTAATCTTTTGTAAACTATTTGATATGTCTCAATGGGTCATGGTCAAATGTAACACAAAAGCTTTGTTGTCTTAAGATATGGCTCCAATGATCCAATGCTCTACATGGCATAGAACTCTTATCAGAAGTAGAGTAATCAATTTCCTCCCCCTAACTTCTTACTAAAGTAGGAAATTGGCCTCCCTCTTTTGCATAAGAACCGCATCAATCCCTGTACCACTTGCATCACACTCAACTTCAAAAGGTTTAGTGAGTCAGGAAGTGCTAGAATAAGAGTATTACACTCTTTTTCGTTACTAAATCAAACGCTTGTTGAGCTTGCTTGGTCCACTCAACTCTGTTCTAATACTCACTCTCATTATCAATCATTTAGCCAATTTAGCTTATAAGTTTTTGGATGTCTTGATGTTTTCAATTGTAGCTTATCAACTAGTTTAGATGAAACTACGTTGGCACCACTACCCCCATCAACAACAAACTACAAAATGAATTTTGTACTTGCAACGAGTGTGAAGATGTTTTCCACGTTGCTCTTCTCCCTGGATTTGAGTGCAAAACCCTTCAAAGACACGTTTATTCTCAATAACACTCCTCCTCCTCACAGTCACTTTCTGTTTGGCATTATTCCTATCACCTTCCTCTTTCATGGCTTTTTGAAACCCATAGGTGTATTCATCAATCTCTTTCATCTGCCGCATGGTCAACACTCTAGAACTGGACAATCTTCTTATAATGGCCATACTCCTTACACTAACATGTTCCTTAGGGGTACCATCATCAAGTGTCTCAATCTTCTTTCCTTATCACTATTTGGAGCCACAAACTTCTTTGCTTACTCTTAGATTCACTGATAGGCGTTGAACTTGTACCGTAAACCCTTGATAAGGCTTAGGTGGTTGCTTATTTACGCTCCTCTTCCTTTGCTTATCTAATACTATTGATGTCTTGCTAACTTCATCAAAGATAAGTTAGGTTGTAACTCAATCTTGTCACACACATCCATTGAGACCTTCAATAAAACTGCAATCTTTTGCTCCTCCCTCTCGTCAACTTCACATTGTATTGTTAATTTTTCGAACTCAGCAATGTATATCCCATAGGCTGATCCCTTGTTTACTATGTTGCCATCTAACATACAACACTTTTGATAATTAGTGGGAACAAAACGCCTCTCAAAATCTCCTAAATTTCCCTGTTCCGATTTTCTCTTTTCCCCTCACGTTGCCTACTCTTTTTGATGCCCTTGAAACCAAATGCGAAGCGTATTTGGAGAGTTAAGCAATAGCAATCTTGTACTTCTTATCTTCACTCGTGCCCTTGTATCAAAATACCTTTCCAATGCTAGTTACCATTCAAGGTATGCTTCTACATCACCTGGCCATCAAATTCATTCACTTGAATTTCAACCCCGATCATCATCAATATTTGAAGGCTTAGCTTTCAGGCGAATACTCTGTCGTTAATCCCAAGAACATTCTTGAACTTGTTTGTTTGTTCAGCTAGATGTGTAATGAAACTCATCACATAAGTTTTGCTTTTTTTTTTCTTGATCAGCCATGTGCTCTGAGTACAACTTGATCTATATCTTATGTTCAAACTAAGGGCTTTAACTTAAGATAGATTGATTTTAAAGAACTTCGTAAATTGTAACACTCCACATCAACGAAACTCACGACTTAGGTTAGATTGGAACACCCAACAATCTAATTCTAAGGTTGTTTTAATCCTTGTGAAAACACTCAATACAAATCCTAAAACTATGGTGATATTTTTAAGCTTTTAACTCTCAAAACACGGAATCCTTGGTATTTTGTATGAAACTCTCACACAAAATAACGAGTAACAATTATGAACAATAATCAAAATTTGAATTTTATTAATAAAACATGGGTATATCTAGTACAAATACCTTAGGACCCCTAAAAACAGAGATAAACTCTCTAACTTATTTAAAATAAAACACTCCTAAAATCTCAAAATACACGCACAAACAGAAGAAATTCGGCCCTCACAAGATAACACAACAAGCATAGTATGCCACCTCATCATTGCAAGTTGATCTTATCTTGCCTAACAAACTCTAACAAATTACCTAATCAAGAAATATGCCTAACAACTTATCTAAATAACGAATTAACAAGATAATCATCAGATTTAACTAAAATCACGAATATCTTGCTGTCCCAAGAACTTTGTAAAAATCGCCAAAAAACGCCACACTTTCTTCGTCTTTTTGCGCAATATTCAAGATTATTCAGAAACTTCAAGAAATGTTTAAGATCCATCTTTTAATCAAGAAACCTTCAGAATCTGTTCTCCATGCATTTTAGCAGAATTATGATGATAAGACTCCGACAAGAAATAAAAGACTCAATGCCAATATGACAAAACCCTAGCAAATGCAAATGGGAAAAACTCATAGGCAAAACCATCTTGTTCCCCATACAACCTTCCTTTCCAAATGGCGTGTGGCTTTATTCAAGCATGAAGTTATGCAACAATGACCATGAGCTAATCCAAAGCATGTAACCCAAATGGACGAACCCCTTGATATCTCAGAACGACTTAGAATCAACTCTCTCATCCATGTTTGAACTGCTTCTGATCACTTCTCTATATCGGGGCACCTATAGTGTGCGGATTATATTGCAGAGTTTGAAATGTTACCTTTGCTTTGTGATTTAGAGGAAAAGGAACCATGAAAAGGGCGAGTTTTTTAAGGATTCAAGAAGAAAATTGATAAGAGCTTGATTTGCTCAATATCTAACTTTATGATCTCTCAAGTTAGCTTTAAAAGTGGAAAAGCGTATGGGGGGCACCACACGAATTTCGTGCCTACCACTAGTAATCGCCCCTACACTCCTCATAATGCTAATGCCAAACCAATCAACCACCACAACAAACCCAAATATCTGGCAACACGAGCTCTTTAGGGGACAAACCCAAAAAAGTGATTTCTAAAGCAGAATATGAAGATCGCAAAGATGTTTTAAATGTCAAGGCTTTGGTCCATTGCTTCTGGTTGTAGCATCAAACGCACATTAGCAATGAGCAGGCGGCCAGATTATGGGCCACTGAGAAGAACTTTCATATCGTGGTTGAAGTTGATGAAGCATCATTCAAAACCAAAGATTTCTGATGATGACACCCTAAAACTCTGAATCAACCTCCATTGATTCAGAGTGGCAAGCCTTCATGGTTAGGAGAACATACTACAGTGTGTGGAACCACATGCAACCCAAGGGAGAGCCTATTTCACAAAGTCTACAAAATTGATTCCCTACCTTTGCAATTTGATCATTGACATGGATCCTGTCCATGTGGCTTCTAAAGATTTGGTAAAAGGTTGAAATGACATAGTAGACCATACTAGTCCCAGAATTAAATTGGATGATGATACAAAAGGGATTGAAGTTAAGGAAACAAGCCTGATCAAAACTCATTAGGAAATACATCCGAAAACTCATTCAACATGGGATGCAAAACCCTAGGAATCTCTGGGGCTTCATCCTTTACCTCCCTGGCTAACAACATATATGACATAGGGCTTGTTTTCATCTCCCATTCTAACTCCTTTCCACCAACTAACAAAACACCCTTAGAGTTACTCATGTTTAACTTAGGTTTGGAAATCATCAAAGGTTTTAATGCAAACGATTTCT
>PYUH01000303.1:764921-779252 GCA_016808085.1 Suaeda aralocaspica | reverse complement strand
GACCTACCTTCCTTCCTTCTTTTCCTTTGCAACCCCTCAAGCCATAGACTTGCATAGGAAGTGAGTTTTAACTCCGCTAATTTGTAGGAATTATGATCATCATATTCTTTGTAACGAAATATCCTCTNTTATGATCATCATATTCTTTGTAACGAAATATCCTCTCAACTCTACGAATCCAATCTAAAAATTTTTCAGGATCCATACCTCCATTAAACTCAGGGATTTCGAGTTTAAGGTTTCGATCATCATCCCTCATCTTTCCCTTACGTTTGTGCCTTGACCTAGGTTCCTCATCGTCACTAGAACTTCATGAATATCCTTTCTTTGGTTTACGCACACTTCTCACACTTTCTTGCTCACTTGCGCTTGATGATGAGCCATCCCCTTGCTTAGATTTAGTAGGAGTTTTCTTGGTAGAAGCCATGATCAGTAGGTAGTTGGAAATATTGTCCTAGATTTTTCTCAAAATATCTAAGATTTAGGCTAGAAAATCAGATTACAAGTATATGGCGCAATATTGTATCCGGTTTATAGAGATTATCTTGTTATCCTAATTCTTAGTGTTATACCATAAATCTGGGTAGTTAGGATTGTTTAGGATATTTCACATTTGTGTGATATGTTTAGCTATAAATAGGATGTAAAATACATCAATAAAATTCAGATTAGATTGATTGAAAACACATTGTTTCCGTCTTATTATTTCACGAAAGAAAAAAAACTTTGAGAGGATTTCTTGTGAGGAATTCGAGAGTGAGTGGTGCTATTGAGCTTTATCTCACGTGAGGATAGTTTTAGGATTTGAGGGTGCTTTGCTTTAATCAAATTCTATCAATTATTCGCCTTAGGACTTCGAATTTGTGGTGGTTGCTTTATCAAATTTGTGTTCTAAGTTTCCTTGTGTGAGTGGCGTTTGTTATAACAAAATTCACATCAACTTTTGGTGCTTTCGTTGAGAGATTCGTTCAATCTCAAGTGTTCTCATCAATTCTCATGGCTCAAGAGGTTGAGACGAAAATCCACAAGATTCACGAAGGTTTGAGCTTGGCTCAAGCAAAAGACTTAGTTGTCAAGGGGAGGATTGACGAGTTAAAGGCCGTTTAGATGAAGTCTTAACATCATGGCTTCTACCAGAAACTCCTACTAAATCTAAGCAAGGGGATGGCTCATCATCAAGCGCAAGTGAGCAAGAAAGTGTGGAAGTGTGCGTAAACCAAAGAAAGGATATTCATGAAGTTCTAGTGACGATGAGCGAACTAGGTAAGCCCAACGTAAGGGAAAGATGAGGATGATGATCGAAACCTTAAACTCGAAATCCTGAGTTTAATGGAGGTATGGATCGAAAATTTTTAGTGGATTCGTAGAGTTGAGAGGATATTTCGTTACAAAAGATAGATGATCATAATTCCTACAAATTGCGGGTTAAAACTACACTTCCTATGCAAGGCTATGGTTGAGGGTTGCAAGGAAAAGAAGGAAGGAAGGTAGGTCGAAAATATCTTCATGGTCTAAGTTAAGAGGAGATGAGGAAACGTTTTGTCCCTAAGATTCGAACAAAAACAACTTCATTAAGATGCCACATTAAAGCAAGATAGGAAGTCCGTTGATGAATACATTGTGGAGTTTGAAAAATTGATCATGTTTGTGATTTAGAGAGAAGGAGACCACAAAGTGGCTCGTTTTGTGGGGGGTCTAGATGACACATAAGGGAGAAGGTCGATTACAGCCTTATTGGACCTTTGATGAAGTTGTAGAGTGGCGCAAGAGTGAAAAAACAGTTGCACGTAAGCCAAAAAATACTTTAAAACTTACGATCCTAAGAAACAGTGATGCATTTCCTCAAAAATTAAACTTTGACAAAGTTACTAAACAACCTTCATCAAGGATAAGGGCTCAACTTCAAAGCTCAAAGTAGTGATCACGCATTATTTGTTTCAAGTGTAAAGGGCAAAGGTCACATTCAAAGAGATTGTCCTCATGTAGGGTCACAACAACTCGAAATGGGTAGATGGGAAAGCCTTGAAGAAGAGGAGGAGTGTATGAGGATAGGGGAGAGGAGATTATGCCACATATGACTATGGAGGAAGAAACGGAGGAAGTTCAAACCAGAAACACAAGGCCAATCCTGGTTTTGTAGGGTGTTGCAATCCCAAGTGCCAACCGTTGGAGAGTCAAGTGACAAAATCTTTCTTCACAAAGGTGCAATGTTCAAGGCAAGCTTTGTGATGTAATCATGGACACTGGAGTTGCACAAATGTAGTCTCTACATTGTTGGTGGAAAAGCTCGCATTCTACAAAAGTACTCCTCACCATACAAGCTTACTGGCTTAGTAACACAAGCGTTTTAGGTAAACAAACAAGTTTTGATTGCGTTTAAAATTGGTAAATTTGAGGATCAAGGCTTTATGATGTTTGTCCTATGGATGCTTGTCAATATTATTGGGTAGACCTTGGCAATATGACCGTTTTGTGAAGTTTAATGGGCGAACAAATGTTACATTGTGCGCAAAAATGCTAATGAGAAATCGTTTGCATTTAAAACCTTGATGATTTCAAACCTAGTTAAACATGGTAACTCTAAGGGTGTTTTAGTTGGTGAAGGAGTTAGAATGGGGGGGATGAAAACAAAGCCCTATGTCATATATGTTGTTAGCCAGGGGAGGTAAAGGATGAAGCCCCCCGGATTCTAGGGTTTTGCATCCCATGTTGAATGAGTTTTCGATGTATTTCCTCAATGAGTTGCCACCAGGATTACCACCAATACGTGGAATTGAAACATCAATGATCTTATTCTAGGTCTCAAATCCTAACAAGCCTGCAATAGATGTAATCCAGAGGAAACAAAGGAGATACAAAGGCCGATTGAGGAATTAATGGAGAGGGGGTACGTAAGAGAGGAGCATGAGTCCATGTGCTGTGCCTACATTGATAATACCTAAAGAAAGAGGAACTTGGAGAATGTGATTGATCAAGCAGTAACAATATAACCGTCAAGTATAGGTTTCCTATACCTAGATTGGACGATTTTAATGAACTACATGGTTTAATGTTTTCGAAAATTGTAAGAAGTGGCTACCATCAGATTCGAATGAAAGAGGTGATGAGTGGAAAACAGGCTTCAAACAAAAGCTAGGGCTTTATGAATGGTTAGTCATGACTTTTGGTTAATAATGCACCTAGTACGTTTATGAGGTTGATGAACGAGGTTTTAAAGCCAACATTGGTAAGTTTTGAAAGCTCTATGCTAAGCTCGAAAAGTGTTATTTCATGTACCAAGTGTGACGTTTTTGGGGTATATTGTGCCAAAGATGGGTTTCTGTTGATCCATCCAAAGTAGAAGCTATAAAATCATGGCCAACACCTAAAAGTGTGACAGAGGTACGTGCTTTCCATGGGTTAGCCTCGTTTATAGGAGGTTGTGAAGAATTTTTTATCTGTTGTTGCTCCTATGACCGAATGTCTAAGAAGGATAAACCAAAGTTTGAGTGGACTAAGGGGGCAACAAGAAGCTTTTGAATTGATTAAGAAGTTGCTTTGTAACACACCCATATTAGCGCTTACCAGATTTTCCAAACCATTAGAAGTGGAGAGACGGATGCAAGTGGGAGAGGAATTTGTGCTGTTCTAGTCCAAGGGAAGAGGCCAATTGGCTACATTTAGGAGAAATTGAATGGTGCTAAATTGAACTATTCTACAGTATGAAAGAATTCTATGCCATTATTAGAGCTTTGGATACGGAGTATTACTTAAGGCCTAATCACTTCATACTACATTCTGATCATGAAGCTTTGAAGCACATTAATGGTCAACAAAATTGAATCCAAGACATGCCAAATGGGTGAATTTTTGCAATCTTTTCACTTTTCTTCCAAGACAAAACAGGGAAGTCTAATATTGTTGCTGATGGCTTTGTCAAGAAGGTATACTTTGCTTGGTGTTTTAAACTTCAAATTACTTGGGTTTAGAGTTGATAACTCCAGTTTTACGAGCAAGATGGAGACTTTGGACCAATAATGGCGCAACTTTCAAAGGGTTCTATGAGTTCTATGTACTACATGATGGGTTTGTGTTCAAAGGTAACTCTTGTGCATACTAAGTGTTCTATACGTGAAGTATTTGTAAGGGAGGGCATGGAGGAGGCATGTGGGACATTTTGGAATTACAAAGACACTAACATGTTGCAAGAGCATTTTTATTGCCAAAGATGATTGTTGATGTTGAATCTATAATGCTCATGTGCTACTGTTAAAGGCAAAGGCAGCCTTCCATCAAGGCTACTACACTCCCTTGCCAGTGCCAGGGGACCTTGGAAGATGTTCTATGGATTTCATTGTGGGTTACCAAGGACAGCAGAGGGCAAGGATGCAATTAGGGTAGTAGTTGATAGGTTTTCAAAGATGGCTCATTTACACCATGTCACAAGACCGAAGATGCTATGAGTGGCTGATTTGTATTTCGAAGACATAATAAGTACATGGAGTTCCAAAAACCATTGTAAGTGACAGAGACACAAAGTTCATGAGCTACTTTGGAAGTCACTTTGGAGATGATAGGTACAAACTTTTGTTTAGCACATCTTCTATCCTCAAACAGATGGCCAAACAGAGGTGACAATCGACACTAGGGGTTTTTGCGTGGTTGGTTAGTAAAACACAAAGGATTGGGATTTGAAACTTGCTCATGATGATTTGCTTACAATAGATCACCTAACTTATGCTACTAAACACTCACTTCGAAATTGTCTATGGAATCAACCTAAAAATTACCAATTGATTTGTAAGTATTCCTAAAGGGGAGTTGGTACACAAGGATGCAAAACAAAGGTTGATTACATGCAGAAGCTTCACGCAGAAGTAAGGCAGAATCGAAAAAGGTAATGATATTACAAGGCAAGAGCAAACAAACACAAAATCAAAACATGTTACAAGGAGGGGATTTGGTTGGTACATTTGAGAAAGGAAAGGTTTCCAAATCAACGAAAAAATAAGCTTATGCCTCGTTGTGATGGACCGTTCAAAATCATAAGGTAAGGTGGGGGACAATGCCTATAAATTAGAATTGCAGGGGAATATGGAGTCATGCTACTTTTAACATTGGTGATTTAGCTCCTTAGTTCCTGATGATCAACTCGAGGTTTGAGGACAAACTCTTCTGAAGAAGAGGAGGATGATATGATATCAAGACAAATTCGAGGGTTTGATAGAAGTGCAAAACAAGATGCAAATGGGAGAGAGTGGATTATGAGAAACAAGAACTCTTAGGGAGCTAGGGTGATTTTTATGTGATGACACAAGGAAAGAGTCAGGGGGAAAAGAATTAGGCCACCTTCTCTAACTAACAAGCAGCATAATTAGTAGTTAGGAGTGTTGAGCTATATGGGTTTTCTTCCCACTCATGATAGGGTTTTACCATATGGTGTTTTGTGTTTTTCTTATTATTTATGAGTCATGGTTGATGGAATCAAACATGGGAAACACAAGATTGAAGGTTTCTGGAAATAAGATCGAAGCTCAAGGGTTCTTGAAGTTCTTGAAAAGAAGTCCATCAAAAATCAAGAGGAAACTAAGCGGTTATATATGGGCGGGATCTTTGAAAGATTTTGAAGGATTTGGGCAAAGTTGTAAACGGTGATTTCCGTGTTGTTTGACTTGGTCAAACTTCAGTTAGTTAGTTCGGAAATATTGTCCTTAGATTGTTTCTCAAAATATCTAAGATTTAGGCTAGAAAATCATATTACAAGATATGGCGCAATATTGTATCCGGTTCATAGAGATTATTTGTTATCCTAATCTTAGTTTGTTTAACCATAAAATCTAGGGTAGTTAGGATTTTTATTGTTTAGGATATTCACATATTGTGGATATGTTAGCTATAAATAGGATGTAAAATACATCAAAAAAATTCAGATTAGATTGATTGAAAACACATTGTTTCCGTCTTATTGTTCACGAAGAAAACAAACTTTGAGAGGATTCTTGTGAGGAAATTCGACGAGTGAGTGGTGCTATTGAGCTTTATCTCACGTGGGATAGTTTTTAGGATTTGAGGGCTTTGCTTTAATCAAATTCTATCAATTATTCGCCTTAGGACTTCGAATTTGTGGTGCCTGCTTTATCAAATTTATGTTCTAAGTTTATCTTGTGTGAGTGCGTTTGTTTATAACAAAAATTCACATCAAAGTCTAAGACATTCAATCAAGTGATTTGTTTGGGTTCATCTTAAGGAAGGAGAGGTTTCCAGGGAACACAAGCACAAGCTTACTGGATGATAAGCAGATTCAAGAATTGAGGAAAATTACTTTTGAGAAAGGGAGGATGATCAGGCAGCAGATTCAAGCATGATGAGAAAGAGTTGATTCTAAATCGTTCTGGATTAATGGGTTCGTATTTGGGGTTCATGGCTTTGGATTAGCTCATGGTCAGTGTTGCATAGACACTCAGCTTGAATAAAGGCCACACGCCATTTGGAAAGAAGGTTGTTTATGGGAAAAAGATAGTTTTGCCTATGAGTTTTTCTCATTGCCTTTTGACCCAAGATGGCCAAGGTACGTATAATTCAGGTTACCAAGTCCATGCAAGGGAGTTAATTTTGTCTAAGTCCTTGTTCGAGGTTACTCTTATGGAGTTTGATGTGCATGGTCCGAGTAAGTCCGCAAGTGGGTGCACCTTGATAAGTGTAACCAATTACTTGAAGATGGAGATAATAGCATGAATTATTCCTACCTTATTCAGTGAAAATGGACAGTTATGTGGAGTAATTCCCATCAGATTGGGGAGTTAAATTTTAGCCGTTTTAAGGATGTAATGCATGGCTTTTTGAGGCGTGTTTCAGGGTGAGTTTCAAGCTGCTTTTAAACTCTTTGGACGGTTATTTAGGTGTTTTGCTGATTTATTGTTGAATAAAGTAGCTAAAGTGGGAATTAATTTTGAGAAGTTACAAGCGTAAATCAAGGGCTGATGAATGATGAATTTTAAGCAGGTTTTTATAAACTCTTTAAAGGGAGTTATGAGCTGTTTAAATCAGGTTTATTTGCTGAATAAAGGGCTTGCATGAGGGGTCAATTTGTGGCTGTTACAAGGCATAAAACAAGGAATATTTGAATGACAATTTGAGCAGTTTTTGAAGGAAGAAATCTGGACAGCTTGTGCAACGTTGGAGTTAATTGCTGGACATTTTGAATTATTCTTCCCTTTTTTTTAAGCCCTCTTAATTAGAAAAACCTTCAGTTGTAATGGGGAATTAATTTGGACGATATGAGCTAATTAAATCTGCCCTTATGTTTCAGTTTTACAATTGCTGATTTGTTGTTTATTTAGCTAAGTAAAGATGCAAGTGGATGATGTACTAGGGCTATAAATAGCGTGCAAATTATGAATGAACATCATATCAGAATATTGCCTAAACTTTTAAGTTTGTTTGTAATTTGACTTGGGTAAGTTAAAGTTATTTGCCAAATCGAGAGTGTCTCAAATTTGAAGGAGTGTTAGTTTTAGTGAGAGTTCTAAAGCTAAACTTGTAGTTGTCGTTAGGTTGAGAGTTCCTAAACACTACTACGCCCAAACAAGCCTGAGTGAGAGTTCCTCCTTGTTATACCTCAAGTTAGGGTTAGAGTTCCCCTAAACTTCTTGATTACTGCAAACTATTATTCTTCTGTGATCTAAAAATATTACTCGCATTCTAACCATTGTGAACAGTTTACCTATTTGTTTACACATCACCTTTGCTAGGGTTTTCTCATATTTGGGATTGAGTCTTTTATTTCTTGTGAGGTTTAATCATCATAATTATGCTAAAAATCATGGAGAAAGATTCTTGAAGGTTTCGATAAAAGATTGGATCTTGAAACATTTCTGAATAATCTTGAAAATTGCGCAAAAATGGCGAAGAATTGTGGCGTGTTTTTGGCCATTTTTACGTGTTCATTGGGCAGCAAGATATTTTGTGATTTTTAGCTTAAAATCTGATGGTTATCTTGTTAATAGTTATTAGTTAAGTTTTTAGGATATTTTCTTGATTAGGTAGTTTGTTAAAGTGTTAGAGCAAGATAAGATCCAACTTGCAATGATGAGGTGGCATATTTATCTTGTTGTACGTTTATTTGTGAGGGCCGAATTTCTTCTGTTTGTGCGTGTATTTGAGTTCTATAGGATGTTTTATTTCCTAAATAAATTAGGAGTTTATCCATGGTGTTTAGAAGTCCTAAGGTATTTGATATATATACCCATGTTTTATTCAATAAAATTCAGAATTGATTATTGTTCATAACTGTTACACGTTATTGTGTGAGAGTTCTACAAAATTACCATAGGAATTCGAGTGCTTTGAGAGTTAAAAGCTTCAAAATATGTCACCAAAATTTTAGGATTGTGGATTGACTGTTGTAACAGGATTAAACACAACCTTAGAACTAGATTGTGAGTGTTCCAATCTAACCTATGTTCGTGAGTTTCATTGATTGTGAGTGTTCCAATTACGAAAGTTCTTTAAAATCAATCTATCTTAAGTTTAGGCCCTATTTTGACATAAAGATAAGATCAAGAAGTCTCAATTTGACATCATTTTGCTGACTAAAAATCAATAGGCAAATATTTGTCATGAACTTCTATTTGAGGTGGAATAGGAAACTATTTTGACTTTGTTTTGGCGTTTTCTTTGGCTTTGCTGCCTCATACACAATCCTGCAGTTTGTCAATCTGATATAAGAATCTTAAAGGTTTTTTTATCATCAAAACCTTTATATTTCAACAATCTTTTTCAATTGTCGTTCTCGTTAACAATTTTTTAGGGTGGTCAAAAGAAGAAGAGTGAAAATCTTCTTCACCATCATCATCACCACGAAAATAATGTATGGATTGAGGATCAAAGCTTTCGTTGAATGTTGATCCAAACATCAATTCGAACATTATCTTCTTTAGTCTCACGTCCTGCTTTTGTGTCAAATTTGAATCACCCATGATGGATAAAAAAAAACCTTGAAATTTGATACCAAATGATTGGATTTTGCGGTAGTACTGCCAAATACACTCAAAACTCACGTTTTTTTTTCGTCAATTAAACTCTCCACTCCTGGATTGATTTAATGAAGAATAATTAATTCACACACTCTTGTAATAATTAACTACGTTCTAAAATTTGTTAATCACTCCTGACTCACAAAATTTATGATGGAAATTTCGAACAAATTCATATCCACAATTTGCGCAAATTTTCGGAAAAGTTATTGAAAAATTCAATTCATAAAACTAATTAATTTCACAACTAATGTGGAGATTATTTATGGTATAATCACAACAAAATCCTAACTAAAATCAGCTAGAAACACGTGAAAACACTAGGAAAATACGCCCCAATTGTGCAACTTGCACAAAGTTTCTCAACAAAATAAGGATAAGATTGCCAAATCATGATGCAACTTGCACTTTGATCTTATTTTCCTATCAAAACCTAACCAACAACTATCAAGGAATTATCCTAACAACTTGAATAAATAATTGATGAACATGATAATCATCAGAAATTCGACTAAAAATCAAAAAAGTAATCTTTGCTCAAGATTGCCAAAAACCGTCTAAAATCCCACCACAAGGTTTCGTCCAATTTTTTGCGCAATTTTTTTCAAGAGTCTTCAAGAACTTCAAGAAATGCTTCAAGATCAATCTTTTAATTAAAACCATTTCTTCAGTCTTTTAGCATATTTATGATGATCAAGACTCCACAAGAAATAATAATAAAATGTCCAAAATGAGAAAAACCGCATTAAGTGAAATGGAAAAAAACCATGATCAAACCAACTTGTTCCCTTGACCACCACTGGATCCATCCTGTGAGTGCATTAATTAAAGTCACCATCACATAACTTAACTATGGCTCACTCCACCAGTGACAAAGTATAATGATAAATTCCATAGTGTTGGCTAGGAAGCCACACCATCACAGATTTACCAATGACAACCTTAATCATTGTCACCCATACCTGTGATTTATCTTTGTCAAACCCACTAGGATTTATTAATAGGTTGATTGGCTCATCCATATTGGTGTATCACAGGATATGTCACTATATCAATTCACATCATTCTCCCCTGGTTGTGTGAAATGAAATTGTCCTCAAATTCAAATCATCCAAAATGGATTAAGTGAATCACCACTTGTGAATTTTTTATTCGCAATATATCCATCTCAAAACATTGAACAAACTGATTATGACAAAGACCTTTTTAACCCTCATTGATTTTTGTTCATCCGGTATTCATTATGGAAATACATCAGCAATCTTCTAGCGTAGGAGTGAGTCGCAAATCAGAAATATTTTATTTGATGTTGCTTCCTTGACAAAAAGAATAAATGCAGAGTTCCGTCCTCTACCCTCCTTAAATTCGTTAGCAGAAAGGGATAAACTGGTTTGTTTCTGGTCCTTTCCTGCAGATGGAGTCAATGGTAGGAGATTGATTCTTTCTTATCATTCAAAATTGTATATACATTCAATTTCATTATGTGCACCTTTATTCATATTGCATGGTCTCTTAGGAGCAATTGGCATGCGGTCATGGGTAACAACACACACAACAATTCGTCATTGTACAAAACAATGGTGAAATTGATCGTGTTTGTTTCCTTACTTCATTCCCTTTGTATCATCAAGCCAATTAATTTATAGGGACTAGTATGGTCTCTCTATGTCAATTTAATTTTTTACCAGATATTTTAGAAGCCACATTGGTGCAGGATACCACTGTCAATGATCAAATTGCATGGTAGGGAACAATTTTGCAGACACTGTGAAATAGGCTCTCCCTTGGGGTTGCATGTGGTTCCACAACTGTATGTAATGTTCTCCAGCTATGGAAGGCTTCGCCCACCCTGATTCAATGGGTTGATCACTGTTTCTAGGGTGTCATCATCATAAATCCTCCCTCTCCTTGTTTTGATGATGTCCTCATCATCTTCAACCACGATCAGATAAAGTTCATCCTCAGTGTCCCATAATTTCCTGCTCCATGCTAATGTGCTGTTGATGTACAACCGGAAGCAATGTGACCAAAGCCTTGACATTTAAACATCTTGCGATCTTCATATTCTGCTTTAGAAATCAATTTTTGGGTTGTCCCTAAAAGAGCTCGGTGTTGCAGTGTTTGGTGGTTGATTGTGCTTTGGCATTAGTATTCTGAGGAGTGTAGGGTGATTTACCAGTGCTAGGCACAAAATTTCGTGTGGTGTCCCCATTCATACGTTTTTCCAGTTTTAAAAGCAACTGCAAAGATATAAAGGTATGATATTGAGCCAAAATCAAGCTCCACCTTATCAATATTTCTGTTCAACTTTTAAAAAATTCGCCATTTCATGTGTTCCTATCCTACTAAATCACAAAGCAAAGATAACATTCAAACTCTGCAATATAATCCCGCACACTCATAGTGCCCGAATATAGAGAAGTCAACTTGACATAAATTTGCTGATCAAAATCAAAAGAACATATTTGTCACGCAACTTCTTTTTGTGGTGAGACTAGGAAACTATTTTGGCTTTGCTTTGGCGTTTTCTTTTGGCTTTGACACCCTCATACCACAATCCCGCAGTTTTGGTCAATCTGATATAAGCAATCTTAAAGGTTTTTTTTATCATCAAAACCTTTTAATTTAACAATCTTTCCAATTGTCGTTCCCATTAAGATAGTCATCTAGGGAATCTTGGCCTGTGTTAGTCATTAAAGTTTAATGCCCACGATCATCAAACTTTTGCTGGCTGTTTGAACGTCTTTTAGGGGGGGGGGGGGGTCTGAAGAAGAAGATGAGTGAGAATCTTCTTCATCATCATTCATCACCCGAAAAGAATATATAGATTGAGGATCAAGCTTTCATTGGAATTGTTGAGTCTAAAACATCAATTCGAACATTATCCTGCTTTTGTCTCAAGTCCATAGCCTATAATTTTGTCATCAGTTCTTGATAAGTTGGTTTCAAATTTGGATCCCCATGAGGATCAAAAAACTTGAACTGATACCAAATTGATGTGGATTTTAGGAGTACTCGCCAAACTACAACTCAAAATTCACGTTTTTTTTGTCTATTAAACTTACACTCCTGGATTGATTAATTTTAAACTAATTAATTAACACACTCCGAATTAATTAACTAGGTTCTAAATTTGTTAATCACTCCTGATCACAAATTTATGATGGAAATTTCAAAATTGATATCCAAAATTTGTGCAAATTTCGGAAAAATGTATTAAAAAATTCAATTCATAAACTCAAATAATTTACAACCTAATGTTGAGATTTTTATAGGTATAAACACAAAAAAATCCCAACTAAAATAACCTAAGAAAACACGAAAAATCCTAGGCAATAAGTCCCAGTTGTGCAACTTGCACAAGTTGTCTACAAACTAAAGTTAAGATTGCACCTCATGCATGCAACTTGCACTTTGATATTACTTTCCTATCAAACTCTAACTAACAAACTAATAAGAAATTCCTAACAACTTGACTAAATAATTAATAAAACAAGATAATCATCAGAAATAGACTAAAAATCATGAAATAATATTGTGCCCAAGATTGCCAAAAACCGTCAAAATCCCGCCACAAGGTTTTGTCCAATTTTTGCACAACTTTTCAAGATTCTTCAAGAACTGAAGAAATGCTTCAAGATTCTCAAGAACTTGAAGAAATGCTTCAGATTCTTCAAATTGAGAAATCTCAAGATCAATCTTTTAACAAGAACATTAAGAACCATTCTTTCTGTCTTTTAGCATATTTTTTATGATCAGACTCCACAAGAACTAAACAATAATAGTCCAAAAGAGAAAACCCTATCAAGTGAAATGGAAACAAACTACATGGACCAAACCAGCTTGTTCCGTAACCACCACTGTGATCTTCTTGTCAGTGCATTAATTAAAGTTACTATAACATAACTAACTAATGGCGCACTCTACCAGTGACAAAGTATTAATATCAATTTCCATAGTGTTGGCTAGGAAGCACCACCATCACAAGAATTTACAATGTCAACCTTAATCATGTCACCCATACCTGTTGATTTATCTTTGTCAAACCCAATAGGATTTATAAAGGTTGACTGGTCATCCACTATTGGTGATCACAGGATATGTCACTTATATTCAAATTCAAATCAGTATGATGTGGCTGACAAGTGTAGCTGCACGTGTCAGCTTCTGAGTGGACCACGTGTCCCTATTTTTCTTAACAAGAGTGACATTGGATTGCCACGTGGCAGTGATGAGTCTGCCATGAGGGACCCACATGGCCACGTGTCATATCACAATTGGACCACGGTCCTAAAATGCCAGCATGGGATTCACACGTGGCAGTGATGAGTCTGCCATGGGGGCCCACACTGCCACGTGTCACCTTTACTGGGTCCATTTGTAATTCTGTATCTGCCACATGTCAAGATCTTATTCGCCAATGATAAAAGAGCTAAAACAAACCATGGGGCCTTAAAGTTCTCTCTAAAGAGCCATTAGGCAAATTAAGGAAGATAATCAAAGAGATGATGACAATGTCCACAATAGTGGGTAAGAAATTGCAATTGAGGCTATAAATAGTCAAAAATTTGATAACAAGTACATCGAAAATTAAGACAAAAAACACTTACTAAAGGGAAAACTTCTTCAAAACTCTCTCTAGAATTGTTACTGTTGATTATTGTTCACTTACTCTCTTCAAATACTTACTTAAGCATCGGAGGGGGAAATAATCTACGAGGATTATTGTCCCTTTTTTGAGGTACTTGGAGGGTAAGTCAACAGGCAAACAATCTATTAACGCATCAGTCACATCAGCGAAATCTCACAGTCCTACCCCACTCCTTGCTTAGCAACAACTTTGGCGGCCGTCTGAGGGAGGATTCCTAACAATGACTGGGACTGGGATACCTACTGAGGATGAGACCAGATACCTAGACCAGACTGGGAATTACCAAACTGGGGAAGGTACTGGCTCACGAGAAAAACACAAGAAAACTCTGATTTGAAACCAACATGTGACCATGAGTCTGCTCAAGAGTATCTTGGATGGGTTCCAAGAGAACCTGGCGGAAAATCTACGGGAGTATTCCACCAAGAAAAACTCAGGAAGGTTGAGACACACCCCCTTCAATCTTCAAGATGAAAGTGTGAAGATTGAAGAAGGCCAAGGCCAGGAGAGATGATTTCATGAGAAGTTGAGAAATTAAGGAAAGACCTTAAACTTCCATTGGACAACTCAATGGGGTGCAGTGAAGAGGTACCCGACACCCCAGATTTAAGCCTAAACGGGAGTTGGCAGGTAAGGAAGCTGGATCTAGCAAACTCAAACTGATGC
>PYUH01000303.1:694473-764896 GCA_016808085.1 Suaeda aralocaspica | reverse complement strand
AAGTTGACCAAGTCAAACAACACGGAAAACACCGTTGACAACGTTGCCCAAATCCTTCAAAATCTTTCAAAGATCCCGCCATATAACCCGCTATAGTTTCCTTTGATTTTTGATGGACTTCCATTTTCAAGAACTTCAAGAAACCCTTTGAGCTTCGATCTTTATTTCAAGAAACCTTCAATCTTGTGTTTCCCATGTTTGATTCCATCAACCATGACTCATAAACTAAATAAGAAAATCACAAAACACCATATGGTAAAACCCTATCAAATGAAGTGGGAAGAAAACCCATATAGCTCAACACTCCTAAACTACTAATTATGCTTGCTTGATTTTTACGTGAGGAGACTTGTGCATGTCACCATGCACACGTAAAAATTCACCCTAGCTAACCCTAAGAGTCTCTTGTCTCCATAAGCCACTAGCTTTCCCATGGTTACATCTTGTTTTGCACCTTCTATCAAACCCTCGAAGTTTTGCTCATTGATATTCATATCAGACTTGCGTTTCTTATTTGCGTTTTTTTGTATATCTTATTCACTTTCTCAATTCTTGCCTTTACTTGCTTATGTAACTTCAACATGTTCTCAGCTTGCTTCTTTGCATCTTCATGGATATACTCGTTTTTAGGAATAGCAATCAAGTCAATTGGAACATAAGGATTGATACCATAAACTACTTCAAAAGGTGAATGTTGAGTAGCATAGGTAGGTGCCCTATTGTACGCAAATTCTGCATGACTTAGCTTCACATCCCAATCTTTGCCAGTTTTGCTCACAAGTCCCCTAAGCAACGAACCAGTTGTTCTATTAGTGACTTCTGTTTGTCCATCTGTTTGTGGCCGATGAGAAGTGCTGAACAATAACTTCGTGCCAATCAATTTCCATAAGCCCTTACAAAAGTAACTAAGAAACTTGCTATCACGATCAGAAACAATGGTTTTAGGAACCCTATGCAAACGGACAATCTCTCTAAAATATAAAGAAGCCACTCCTATAGCATCCTCAGTTTTGTGACAAGCAACAAAGTGTGCCATCTTTGAAAACCTATCAACCACAACCTTGATTGAATCCTTCCCCATTGTGTTCTTGGAAAGCAACAATAAAGTCCATGCTCACATCTTCCCCAAGCCTTTCTAGAACAGGTAGTGGAGTGTATTATCCCTTACGAAACGTGCTTTTTGATCGTTGACAAGTACCACAACGAGGTAGAATTGCATGCACATCTCCCACCATCTTTGGCCTGTAGAAGTGTTCTTGCAACAACACAACTATTTTGTTGATGCCAAAGTGTCCTGCAAGACCCCCTCCATGAGCTTCACGAACCAACAATTCTCTTATAGCACACTTAGGGATACAAAGCTTGTTGTTTTTGAATAGAAAACCATCAACCAAGTTGTAATGACCAATTGCTTCTTGCGTGCATTGCCTGTATATGTCACTAAAATCCTTATCTTGATCATAATACTCCTTGATGATTTCGAAACCCAACGCTCTTGAATCAACCATTGCTATCAAATTGTGTTTTCTAGAAAGTGCATCCGCAACTACATTAGCCTTACTAGCCTTGTATTTCGCAACAAAGTTGAAAGATTGAAGAAACTCCACCCACTTAGCATGTCTAGCATTAATCTTTTGTAAACTATTGATATGTCTCAATGGGTCATGGTCAGAATGTAACACAAAAGCTTGTTGTCTTAGATAATGGCTCCAATGATCCAATGCTCTAATCATGGCATAGAACTCCTTATCAGAAGTAGAGTAATTCAATTTTCCTCCCCCTAACTTCTTACTAAAGTAGGAAATTGGCCTCCCTCGTTGCATAAGAACCGCATCAATCCCTGTACCACTTGCATCACACTCAACTTCAAAAGGTTTAGTGAAGTCAGGAAGTGCTAGAATAAGAGTATTACACATCTTTTTCGTTACTAAATCAAACGCTTGTTGAGCTTGCTTGGTCCACTCAACTTGCTTTCTAATACTCACTTCATTATCATCATTTAGCCAATTTAGCTTATAAGGTTTTGGATGTCTTGATGTTTTCAATTGTAGCTTATCAACTAGTTTAGATGAAACTACGTTGGCACCACTACCCCCATCAACAACTAAACTACAAATAGAATTTTGTACCTTGCAACGAGTGTGAAAGATGTTTTCACGTTGCTCTTCTCCCATGGATTTTGAGTGCAAAACCCTTCAAAGAACTAAGTTATTCTCATAAACTTCCTCCTCCTCACAGTCACTTTCTGGTTTGCATTATTCCTCATCACCTTCCTCTTTCATGGCTTGTTGAAACCCATAGGTGTATTCATCAATCTCTTTCATCTGCCGCATGGTCAACACTCTAGAACTAGGACAATCTTTCTTATAATGGCCATACCCCTTACACTTAAAACATGTTACCTTAGGTGTACCATCATCAAGTGTCTCAATCTTCTTTTCCTTATCACTATTTGGAGCCACAAACTTCTTTGCTTCACTCTTAGATTCACTGATAGGCGTTGAACTTGTAGCCTTAAACCCTTGATAAGGCTTAGGTGGTGGCTTAGTTACGCTCCTCTTCCTTTGCTTATCTAATACTATTGATGTCTTGCTAACTTCATCAAAGGATAAGTTAGGTTGTAACTCAATCTTGTCACACACATCCATGTTGAGACCTTCAATAAAACGTGCAATCTTTTGCTCCTCCCTCTCGTCAACTTCACATTGTATTGTTAATTTTTCGAACTCAGCAATGTAATATCCCATAGGCTTGATCCCTTGTTTCTATGTTGCCAATCTAACATACAACACTTGTTGATAATTAGTGGGAACAAAACGCCTCCTCAAAAGCTTCCTAAGATTTTCCCATGTTTCGATCTTTCTCTTGCCCTCACGTTGCCTACTCTTTTTGATGCCATTGAACCACATGGAAGCGTATTTGGAGAGTTAAGCAATAGCAATCTTGTACTTCTTATCTTCACTCGTGCCCTTGTAATCAAAATACCTTTCCAATGCTAGTTACCATTCAAGGTATGCTTCTACATCACCTTGGCCATCAAATTCATTCACTTCGAATTTCAAACCCCGATCATCATCAATATTTGAAGGCTTAGCTTTCAGGCGAATAACTTCTGTCGTTAATCCCAAGAACAATTCTTGAACTTGTTTGTTTGTTCAGCTAGATGTGTAATGAACTCATCACTATAAGTTTTGCTTTGTTTTTCTTGATCAGCCAATGTGCTCTGATACAACTTGATCTATATCTTATGTTCAAACTAAGGGCTTTAACTTAAGATAGATTGATTTTAAAGAACTTCGTAAATTGGAACACTCACAATCAACGAAACTCACGAACTTAGGTTAGATTGGAACACCCAACAATCTAATTCTAAGGTTGTTTTAATCCTTGTGAAAACACTCAATAACAAATCCTAAAACTATGGTGAATATTTTTAAGCTTTTAACTCTCAAAACACTAGAATTCCTTTGGTAATTTTGTATGAAACTCTCACACAAAATAACGAGTAACAATTATGAACAATAATCAAAATTTGAATTTTATTGAATAAAACATGGGTATATCTAGTACAAATACCTTAGGACTCCTAAACAAACAGAGATAAACTCTCTAACTTATTTAGGAAATAAAACAACTCCTAAAAATCTCAAAATACACGCACAAACAGAAGAAATTCGGCCCTCACAAGATAAACATACAACAAGATAAGTATGCCACCTCATCATTGCAAGTTGATCTTATCTTGCCTAACAAACTCTAACAAATTACCTAATCAAGAAAATATCCTAACAACTTATCTAAATAACGAATTAACAAGATAATCATCAGATTTTAAGCTAAAAATCACGAAATATCTTGCTGCCCAAGAACTTGTAAAAATCGCCAAAAACACGCCACACTTGCTTCGTCATTTTTGCGCAATATTCAAGATTATTCAAGAAACTTCAAGAAATGTTTCAAGATCCAATCTTTTAATCAAGAAACCTTCAAGAATCTGTTCTCCATGCATTTTAGCATAATTATGATGATTAAGACTCCACAAGAAAATAAAAGACTCAATGCCAAATATGACAAAACCCTAGCAAATGCAATGGGAAAAACTCATAGGCAAAAACCATCTTGTTCCCCATAATCAACCTTCCTTTCCAAATGGCGTGTGGCTTTATTCAAGCATGAGAGTTATGCAACAATGACCATGAGCTAATCCAAAGCCATGTAACCCAAATGGACGAACCCCTTGAATCTCAGAACGACTTAGAATCAACTCTTTCTCATCCATGTTTGAATCTGATTCCTGATCACTTCTCTATATCAGGGCACTATGAGTGTGCGTGATTATATTGCAGAGTTTGAAATGTTACCTTTGCTTTGTGATTTAGAGGAAAAGGAACACATGAAAATGGCGAGATTTTTAAAGGATTCAACAGAAAAATTGATAAGGAGCTTGATTTGGCTCAATATCATAACTTTGATGATCTCTGCAAGTTAGCTTTAAAAGTGGAAAAGCGTATGAAGGGGGACACCACACGAAATTTCGTGCCTACCACTAGTAAATCACCCTACACTCCTCATAATGCTAATGCCAAACCAAATCAACCACCACAAACAACACAAATATCTGCAACACCGAGCTCTTTAGGGGACAAACCCAAAAAAGTGATTTCTAAAGCAGAATATGAAGATCGCAGAAGATGTTTTAAATGTCAAGGCTTTGGTCACATTGCTTCTGGTTGTACATCAAACGCACATTAGCAATGGAGCAGGCCAGATTATGGGCCACTGAGGAAGAACTTTATCATATCGTGGTTGAAGTTGATGAGGACATCATTCAAAACCAGAGAAGGGAGGATTCTGATGATGACACCCTAGAAACTCTGAATCAACCTCCATTGATTCAGAGTGGCGAAGCCTTCATGGTTAGGAGAACATTACATACAGCTGTGGAACCACATGCAACCCAAAGGGAGAGCCTATTTCACAAAGTCTACAAAATTGATCCCTACCTTTGCAATTTGATCATTGACAGTGGATCCTGTTCCAATGTGGCTTCTAAAGATTTGGTAAAAAGGTTGAAATTGACATAGAGAGACCATACTAGTCCCTAGGAATTAAATTGGATTGATGATACAAAAGGGATTGAAGTAAGGAAACAAGCACTGATCAATTTCACCAATGGTTTGTACATTGACGAATTGTGGTGTGATGTTGTACCCATGACTGCATGCCAATTGCTCCTACGAACACCATGGCAATATGATAGAAAGGTGCAACACAATAGAGAATCGAATGTATATACAGTTTTGAAGGATAAGAAAAGAATCAATCTCCTACCATTGACTCCATCTGTAGGAAAGGACCAGAAACAAACCAGTTTATTCCTTTCTGTTAACGAATTTGAGAAGGAGGTAGAGCAAGGGAACTCTGCATTTATTCTTTTCTAAAGGAAGAAACATCAAATAAAATATCTTCTGAGTTGCGTCTCACTCCTTTGCTAGAAGAATTTGCTGATGTGTTTCCTCATGAATTGCATGATGAACAAGAATTAATGAGGGTTAAAAAGGTCATTGTCATAATCAGTTTGTTCAATGTTTGTATATGGCTTATATTGCGAATGAAAAAATGCACAATTGGTGATTCACTTATTCCATGTTGGGATGACGTGAATTTGAGGACAAATTCTTTTCAATTAGGGAAGAATGATGTGAATTTGAATATAAGTGACATATCTTGTGATACACCAATAGTGGATGAGCCAATCAACCTATTAATAAATCCTATTGGGTTTGACAAAGCTAAATCATAGGTATGGGTGACAATGATTAACGTTGACATTGTAAATTCTTGTGATAGTGGTGGCTTCCTAGCCAACAATATAGATGATGATCATTAATACTTGTTACTGGTGGAGTGATTCATTAAAAGAAGGTTTAACATATTTTTAATGCACTCACATGATGGAAACACATGGTGGTAACAGGGAACAAGTTGGTTTGGTCTATGAGTTTTTTCTCATTTCACTTGATAGGGTTTTTCTCATTTTGGACATCATTACTATTAGTTCTTGTGGAGTCTTGATCATAATAAGTATGCAACCTGGATAATGGTTTCTTGAAGATTTCTTGATTAAACCATTGAACCTTGAACGATATCTTGAAGTTTCTTGGAGTTCTTGAATTTGCCCAAAATGGACAAAGAATTTGGGGTGAGTATTTTGACGAATTTGCAAGGACTTGGGCAACAAGTTATTTTTGTGATTTTGGTGTAATTTTTTATGATTATCTTGTTTATTAATTATTTAGTCAAGTTGTTAGGATAGTTTCTTGTTTAGTTAGTTAGTTAGAGTTTGTTAGGAAAGATAAGATCAAAGTGCAAGTTACATGATGATATGGCAATCTTATCTTTAGTTTGTTGAGCAACTTGTGCAAGTTGCACAAGTGGCGCTTATTTCCTAGAAATTTTCGTGTTTTATTAGCTGATTTTAGTTAGGATTTTGTTGATGATTATACCTATATATAATCTCAATATTAGGTTGTAAATTAATTGAGTTTTATGAATTGAATTTTTTAATACAATATTCTGAAAATTTGCTCAAATTGTGGATATCAATTTTGTTCGAAATTTCCATCATAAATTTGTGAGTCAGGAGTGATTAACAAAATTAGAACCTAGTTAATTAATTACAGGAGTGTGTTAATTAATTAGTCCTTAATTAAATCAATGTGGAGAGTTTAATTGTCAAAAAAAAATCATGAATTTTGGGTTGTATCTGCGAGTACCACTTAAAATCCACATCACGAACAACTCTTAGGGACCCAATTTAGTTTTGAAGGTTGTTTTCCACTCATCTCCTTCCCTCACGCGTATCTAATTATACCCACTCCTCAAATCAATCTTGGAAAACACCTGTGAGCCATAAAATTCATCCAATAAATCGTCCAGCCTAGGGATGGGAAACCTGTACTTGATTGTGATATTGTTGACAGCTCGGGAATTAATGCACATGCGCCATGAACCTTCCTTCTTAGGAACAACCAGTGTTGGTACGGCACACGGACTCATACTCTCAATACACATGCATCAATTCTTCAATCTGCCTTTGTATCTCCTTAGTCTCCTCAGGATTGCATCGATATGCTGGTTTATTAGGAATCTGAGCACCTAGTATTCAGTCACTCTGGTGTTCAATGCCCCTATTGGGAGGCAATCACGGTGGCAAATCATTTAGAAATACATCTTCAAATTCTTTTAATAGTGGTTGAAGAATTTTTGGGATTGCAGATGTTTCAACTCTCACATCCTTGGCCATCAACAGGAACACTTGCTGGCAATCAGCTAATTCCTTTTCCAACTCCTTAGCATTTTACAAGAACACTCCCCTCTTGTTTTCCACATTGAATTGCTTCCTGTCTTGCGCCACTTTCAAGGGTTTTAAAGCAATTGGCTTGTCAGTTTCCTGTTTCTTGATGACATAGACATTAGTTCTTCCATCATACTTCACAAATCGATCGTAAGCCAGGGTCTAGCAAGCAATATATGACAAGCATCCATTGGACAGACATCACATATCACAGAATCCTCAAATTTTACCAATTTTGAAATTGACCAGAGCTTGCTTAGTTACTTTAACATCACTAGTATTGCTTAAACAATGTAACTTGTAAGGTTGAGGATGGTTGTGTGTAGGGTAGTTCAGTTTTTGAATCAGTAGGGTAGAGACCACATTAGTATAACTGCCACTATCAATAATCACATCAGACAGCTTGCCTTGTGCATTACACCTAGTCACGAAAATCTTGTCCCTCTAGTTCTCTTCAACTGGTGTTGGTTTAGTTTGAGGAACACTCCTAAGGACTAATGCCCGACCTTGTGTTTCCGCCTCTATTTCCTCCATATCATTACTACTTTTTTCTTCCTGTGACTCAACATTTTTGTCCTCCCCTTCTTCAAGAAGAACATCCAGGTAAGCATCCTCAATCTCTTGTGCTTCCCTGATAGTGATCACCCTGGAGCTAGAACATTTGCATTGTAGGTGTCCATATCCTTGACACTTAAAACACTTCCTTTGATCATCAGGGATTGCAGGTGGTTTCACTGGAGTGGCTGTCCTTTTAACATTGTCGAAATTAGGTTTAGCACTAGGTGTTTGGAAATACATCACTTCCTTCTTAGATTCATAGGATTTAAAGAATGCTTTTGGCTTCTTTGAATTCCCATGTTTTTCAACTCTGAGTGCCACTTTACATATTTCATCATAAGTCCAATAGGGCTGCAATTTCACTTTCTCCCTGACGGAATCATCCAGTCCTACAACAAATCGAGCAACCTTCTGATCTTCCTTCTCTTCCAGATCACATAATATCAACATCTTTTCAAAAGCATTGATATATTCTTCCACACTCTTTTGCCTTTGTTTTAAGGTATGCATCTTCAGGAATATATTCTGCTCATATTCATGTGGCACAAATTTCTTCCTGAATTCCCTTTTCAGTTTGCACCAAGACCTTATATTCGATTTTCCTTCCTTTTTTCGTTTTCTTTGTAGTCCATCATACAACAAGCTAGCACAGGAAGTCAGCTTTAATACCGCCACTCTGAAAGCTTTATGATCATCATATTCTTTGTAATTAAAAACTCTTTTAGTTCTCCTTATCCAATCAAGGAAAACTTCAGGATCTAGACTGCCATTGAACTCAGGAACGTCCAATATTAGACTACGATCATCATCCTTTTGTTTGTCACGTTTTTTGTATCTTTTTCGATCATCTTCACCACTAGAACTGGTGTCATATTCACGCGTAGGTTTGTGTGCACTTCTACCTAAGTTTTCATCACTAGAACTTGAATCAAACTCCTCTATTTCGTGTCCCCTTTTACTGTTTTTCGATCTCCCTGATACAAAATTCATCACTTCTTCTAGCATAGTTCGTAACTCCTTTATTTCATTGTCCCTTCTGATTTCCTTAGCTTGTTCTAAGGATAATCCCCTTTGAAAGTTTGCAGGAACTTCTTCACCTCCACCATCCATGGCAATGTTGGTTAAAGTAATTGATAGATTGCTGAACACTTGAGATTAAACGACCTCTCAACCAGAGCACCAAATTTAATGTGAGTTTTCTTATGAATTGGAAATCCCACACGGATAGTACTAAAATTTCGAACTTCTAAAGCCCAAGCCACCAAAATTCTCAATTTTAGGTTTGATTAATTAGTCTTTGATTAAATCCTAAGAACCCTCAAATGATGTGAATTTTGTTATAGACAAACGCCACTCACACAAAGGAAACTTAGACTTCAAATTTGATAAAGCTACGCACCATAAATCTGAACTTCTAAGGCGAATAATTAGTAGAATTTGATTAAAGCAAAGCACGCTCNTTGATTAAAGCAAAGCACCCTCAAATCCTAAGAACTATCCTCACGTGAGATAAAGCACAAAGCACCACTCACTTGATCGAATTTCTCACAAGAAACCCTTAAAATTTTGTTTACTTCGTGAAACAATGAAAACCGGAAAACAAAGTGTTTTTCAATCAAGCTAATCTGAATTTTATTGATGTATTTTACATCCTATTTATAGCTAAACATATCACACAATATTTCAGAAATCTAAACATATCCTAACTACCTTAGATATATTTTATAACAAACTAAGATTAGGATAACAAGAAAATCACCACAAAACCGGATACAAATCTTGCACCATATATTTTGTAATCTGATTTCTAGTCTAAATCTTAGATATTTTGTCAAATCTAGACGCCATATTTCCGAATAACAAACTAAGGTTGACCAAGTCAAACAACACGGAAATCCTTGTTGACACGTTGCCCAAAACTTCAAGAATCTTCAAAAAATCCCGCCATATTTACTTGCTTTGTTTCTCGTTGATTTTTGTTGGACTTCCGATTTCAAGAACTTCAAGAAATCTTTAAAGATTCAATCTTTCTTTCAAGAAACCTCCATTTTTGTGTTTCTCATGCTTGATTCCATCAACCTTGACTCATAAACTAATCAAGAAAATAACAAAACACCATATGGTAAAACCCTATCAAATGACGTGGGAAGAAAACCCATATAGCTCAACACTTCTAAACTACTAACTATACTTGCTTTACATTTACGTGAATAAGCTTGTGCATGTCACCATGCACACGTAAAAATCCACCCTAGTCAACCCAAGAAGCCTTGTGTCTCCATAAGCCACTAACTCCCCCAAGGTTGCTTCTTGTTTTCCACCTTCAATCAAACCCAAACCCTCGAAGTTTTGCTCATTGATATGCGTATCATCCTCCTCTTCTTCAAAAGAGTTTGTCCTCAAACCTCGAAGTTGGTCATCAGGAACATAAGGAGCTAAATCACCAATGTTGAAAGTAGCATGGACTCCATATTCTCCTGGTAATTCCAATTTATAAGCATTATCCCCCACTTTACTTATGATCTTAAACGGTCCATCACAACGAGGCATAAGTTTATTCTTCCTTTGATTTGGAAATCTTTCCTTCCTCAAGTGTAACCAAACCAAATCCCCTTCTTTGTAGACATGTTGTGATTTATGTTTGTTTGCTCGTGCCTTGTAAATATCATTAACCTTCTCAATTCGAGCCCTTACTTCTGCATGAAGTTTTTGCATATACTCAACCTTAGTCTTGGCATCTTTGTGTACCAACTCCCCTTTAGGAATACTTACAAAATCAATTGGTAACTTAGGATTAACTCCATAGACAATCTCGAAAGGTGAGTGCTTAGTAGCATAAGTAGGTGACCTATTATAAGCAAATTCAGCATGAGCAAGCTTCAAATCCCAATCTTTTTGTGTCTTACTAACCAAACCACGCAACAAAACCCCTAGTGTTCGATTAGTGACTTCTGTTTGGCCATCTGTTTGAGGATGATAAGATGTGCTAAACAAAAGTTTCGTGCCTATTAACCTCCAAAGTGACTTCCAAAAGTAGCTCATGAATTTTGTGTCTCTATCACTTACAATAGTCTTTGGAACCCCATGCAACCTTATGATGTCTTTAAAGTATAAATCAGCCACATTCATAGCATCATCTGTCTTGTGACATGGTGTAAAATGAGCCATCTTTGAAAATCTATCAACCACTACCATAATAGCATCTTTTCCCCTTGCTGTCCTTGGTAACCCTACAATGAAATCCATAGAAACATCCTCCCAAGGTCCCTCTGGCACTGGCAATGGAGTATAAAAACCTTGATGAAAGGCTGCCTTTGCCTTTTGACAAGTAGCACATTGAGCAATTATGGCCTCAACATCAACAATCATCTTTGGCCAATAAAAATGTTCTTGCAACATGGTTAGTGTCTTTGTAATGCCAAAATGTCCAGCAATACCTCCTCCATGAGCCTCCCTTACTAGCAACTCACGTATAGAACACTTAGGTATGCACAATAGATTACCTTTAAACAAAAACCCATCATGTAGCACATAGGAACTCATAGAACCCTTTGAAAGTTGCGCCATTATTGGTCCAAAATCACCATCTTGCTCGTAAAATTGTGTTATCAACTCTAATCCAAGCAACTTAAAGTTCAAAACACCAAGCAAAGTATACCTTCTTGACAAAGCATCAGCAACAACATTAGACTTCCCCGTTTTGTACTTTGAAGAGAAGTGAAAAGATTGCAAAAATTCAACCCATTTAGCATGTCTTGGATTCAATTTTTGTTGACCATTAATGTGCTTCAAAGCTTCATGATCAGAATGTAATATGAAGTGATTAGGCCTTAAATAGTGACTCCAATGATCCAAAGCTCTAATAATGGCATAGAACTCCTTGTCATATGTAGAATAGTTCAGTTTAGCACCATTCAATTTCTCACTAAAGTAAGCAATTGGCCTCTTCCCTTGGACTAGAACAGCACCAATTCCAACCCCACTTGCATCCGTCTCTACTTCAAATGGTTTAGAGAAATCTGGTAAGGCTAGTATGGGTGTGTTACAAAGCAACTTCTTAATCAATTCAAAAGCTTCTTGTGCCCCCTTAGTCCACTCAAACTTAGGCTTATCCTTCTTAATGCATTCGGTTATAGGAGCAACAACAGATGAAAAATTCTTCACAAACCTCCTATAGAACGAGGCTAACCCATGAAAAGCACGTACTTCAGTCACGTTTTTTGGTGTTGGCCATGATTTTATAGCTTCCACTTTAGATGGATCAACAGAAACCCCATCTTTGGACACAATATACCCCAAAAACGTCACACTTGGTACCATGAAATAACACTTTTCGAGCTTAGCATAGAGCTTTTGTTCTCGTAATGTCCCAAACACACTCCTTAGATGGCTTAGATGATCATTAACACTCTTGCTATACACCAAAATATCATCTAAATATACCACTACAAACTTACCAATGTATGGCTTTAAGACCTCATTCATCAACCTCATAAACGTACTAGGTGCATTAGTTAACCCAAAAGGCATGACTAACCATTCATAAAGCCCTAGCTTTGTTTTAAAACCTGTTTTCCATTCATCACCTTCCTTCATTCGAATCTGATGATATCCACTTCTTAAATCAATCTTTGAAAATAATTGAGAACCATGTAATTCATCTAGCAAATCATCCAATCTAGGTATAGGAAACCTATACTTGACGGTTATATTGTTAACTGCCCTTGAATCAATACACATTCTCCAAGTCCCATCCTTCTTAGGTACTATTAATGTAGGCACAGCACATGGACTCATGCTCTCTCTCACGTACCCCCTCTCCATTAATTCCTCAATTTGCCTTTGTATCTCCTTTGTCTCCTCTGGATTACATCTATATGCAGGCTTGTTAGGAATTTGAGACCCAGGAATAAGATCAATTTGATGTTCAATTCCACGTATGGGTGGTAACCCTGGTGGCAACTCATTAGGAAACACATCTGAAAACTCATTCAACATGGGATGCAAAACCCTAGGAATCTCTGGGGCTTCATCTTGTACCTCTTTGGCTAACAACATATAAGACATAGAACTTGTTTTCAACTCCCTTTCTAACTCCTTTCCACCCACCAACAAAACACCTTTAGAATTACCCATGCTTGTTTTAGGTTTAGAAATCATCAAGGGTTTTAATGCATATGATTTTTCATTAGGGTTCTTGCGCACAATATAGACATTTGTTCTCCCATTAAACTTCACAAAACGGTCATATTGCCAAGGTCTACCCAATAGTATATGACAAGCATCCATAGGACAAACATCACAAAGTACTTGATCCTCAAATTTACCAATTTTAAACGCAATCAAGGCTTGTTTGTTTACCTTAACATCGCTTGTGTTGCTAAGCCAATGTAGCTTGTATGGTTGAGGATGTATCTTTGTAGGAATTGCGAGCTTTTCCACCAACAACGTAGATACTACATTTGTGCAACTTCCAGTATCTATGATTACATCACAAAGCTTGCCTTGAACATTACACCTTGTGAGAAAAATTTTATCCCTTTGACTCTCCAAAGGTTGTGCACTTTGAGATTGTAATACCCTACGTAACACCAAGGATTGGCCTTGTGTTTCTGGTTGGACTTCCTCCGTTTCTTCCTCCATATTTTCATAATTGGCATACTCTTCCTCTCCCTCATCCCCATACATCTCCTCCTCTTCTTCAAGGCTTTCCCCATCTACCCAATTTCGAGTTGTTGTGACCCTAGCATGAGGACAATCTCTTTGAATGTGACCTTGCCCTTTACACTTGAAACAAACAATGCGTGAATCACTACTTTGGGGCTTTGAAGTTGAACTCTTATCCTTGATGAAGGGTGGTTTAGTAACCTTATCAAAGTTTGGTTTTTGAGGAAAAGTATCACGCTTTTCTTTAGAATCATAGGTTTTGAAGTATGTCTTTGTTTTGCGTGCAACTTGTTTCTCAACCCTTGCTGCCACTCTACAAACTTCATCAAAGGTCCAATAAGGTTGTAATTCGACCTTCTCCCTTATATTTTCATCTAGACCAGCCACAAAACGAGCCACTTTGTGGTCCTCCTTCTCTTCTAAATCACAAATCATGATCAATTTTTCAAACTCCACAATGTATTCATCAACCGTTTTTCTATCTTGTTTTAATGTATGCATCTTGATGAAATTGTTTTGCTCGAAATCTTGAGGAACAAAACGTTTCCTCATCTCCCTTTTTAATTTAGACCATGAAGATATTTTTGATCTACCTTCTTTCCTTCTCTTTCTTTGTAAACCCTCAAGCCATAAACTTGCATAGGAAGTGAGTTTTAATTCCGCCAATTTATAAGACTTATGATCATCATATTCTTTGTAACGAAAAATCCTCTCAACCCTACGAATCCAATCTAGAAATTTTTCAGGATCCATACCTCCATTAAATTCAGGAATTTCGAGTTTAAGATTTCGATCATCATCCCTCATCTTTCCCTTATGTTTGTGCCTTGATCTTGGTTCCTCATCGTCACTAGAACTTGATGAGTATCCCTTTTTTGGTTTACGTACACTCCTCACACTTTCTTGCTCACTTTCACTTGATGATGAGCCCTCCTCTTGTTTAGATTTAGTAGGAGTTTTCTTGGTAGAAGCCATGATGGTTAGGACTTCATCTAAACGAGCCTTTAACTCGTCAATCTCCCCTTGCATACGTAGCTCTTTTGCTTGAGCCAAGCTCAAACCCTTCGTGAATCCTTGTGGATTTTCGTCTCCACCTTCTTGAGCCATGATAATTGATATTGAACACTTGAGATTGAACGAATCTCTCAACGAGAGCACCAAAAGTTGATGTGAATTTTGTTATAGACAAACGCCACTCACACAAAGAAAACTTAGACTTCAAATTTGATAAAGCCACGCACCACAAATCTGAACTTCTAAGGCGAATAATTGGTAGAATTTGATTAAAGCAAAGCACCCTCAAATCCTAAGAACTATCCTCACGTGAGATAAAGCAAAAGCACCACTCACTCAATCGAATTTCTCACAAGAAACTCTCAAAATTTTGTTTACTTCGTGAAACAATGAAAACCGGAAAACAAAGTGTTTTTCAATTAAGCTAATCTGAATTTTATTGATGTATTTTACATCCTATTTATAGCTAAACATATCACACAATATTTCAGAAATCTAAACATATCCTAACTACCTTAGATATATGGTATAACAAACTAAGATTAGGATAACAAGAAAATCACCACAAAACCGGATACAAATCTTGCACCATATATTTTGTAATCTGATTTCTAGTCTAAATCTTAGATATTTTGAGAATCAAATCTAGACACCATATTTCCGAATAACAAACTAAGGTTGACCAAGTCAAACAACACGGAAATCCTTGTTGACAACGTTGCCCAAAACTTCAAGAATCTTCAAAAAATCCCGCCATATTTACTTGCTTTGTTTCTCGTTGATTTTTGTTGGACTTCCGATTTCAAGAACTTCAAGAAACCTTTAAAGATTCAATCTTTCTTTCAAGAAACCTCCATTTTTGTGTTTCCCATGCTTGATTCCATCAACCTTGACTCATAAACTAATCAAGAAAATCACAAAACACCATATGGTAAAACCCTATCAAATGACGTGGGAAGAAAACCCATATAGCTCAACACTTCTAAACTACTAACTTATACTTGCTTTATATTTACGTGAATAAGCTTGTACATGTCACCATGCAAACGTAAAAATCCACCCTAGACAACCCAAGAAGCCTTGTGTCTCCAAAAGCCACTAACTCCCCCAAGGTTGCTTCTTGTTTTCCACCTTCAATCAAACCCAAACCCTCGAAGTTATGCTCATTGATATGCGTATCATCAAAGCCACTAATTAATCTTCACAAGAGTATAAAGGAAAATCCACCAACCCTTAAAAATTTTCGGAATTTTGCTTTCAAGAAAACAAGCAAACTTTTATTCAACTCAAACTTAATTAATTTACAAACTAATGTTGAGACTATTTATAGGAATAATCATCCACAAAAATCCTAACTAAAACAGACATAATACACGCACAAACACAAGGAAATTCGTCCCTCACAAAACACACACAACAAGATAAGTATGCCACCTTGTCACTGCATCTTGATCTTATCTTGCCTAACAAACTCTAACAAACTATCTAACCAAGGAAATATCCTAACAACTTAAATAAGTAATTAATTAACAAGATAATCATAAGATTTTAAGCTAAAAATCACAAAAATACTTCCTGCCCAAGTTCTTGGAAAAATCGAAAAAAACACACCTCAAGAAATCTTGGTCCGTTTGGGCAATTTTCAAGATTCTTCAAGAAACTTCAAGAAATGCTTCAAGATCCAATCTTTTAACCAAGAAACCTTCCAGAACTTATCCTCCATGTATTTGAGCATAATTATGATGATCAAGACTCCACAAGAAATAAAGACTCAATGCCTGAAATGAGAAAAAGCGTAGCAAATGTAGTGGCAAAAAACTCATAGGCAAAAACCATCTTGTTCCCCAAAAACTCTTGCCTGAAATAACCTTTTTGTTTGGACAATCAACAGCAATATGCCCAATAACGTGACATCTAAAAACTTTCTAGGAGTAAACTTAGAATTTGTGTTTTGTGAGTAATCTGTGTTTGGTTTTGTGTTTGGCGAGGGGGTTTTGAAAGTTTGTGTTTGTGTTTTAGGGAAAGAATAATTTGAAGCAAAGGGACATGAGGTCTCACCCTTACCTTTGATCTTTTGTTGTTACTCAACCTTGTGGGATAAGCTTACAAACTCTTCTAAAGCAGCATAGGGATGCAATTCCACAACATTAGCCACCTTTGGGTTCAAGCCTCCCAAAAAGCGCTCCTATTTTTGAGGCTCATCCTCCTCAACTCCACACTTCCTCACATAGGACTCAAACTCTCTAGCATAGTCGTCAATATATTTAGAACCTTGCTCAAGATGATGGAACCTTGCTCAAGATATTTATATAACAGCCTAAGACTAAGTACTAACAACTTTTTAAGACCCTTAGACTCCTAATTCACGTACAAACAAGGCTGAAATTCAGCTTACAAGACTCAATTATGACTCGCAAGATAAGAATGCCACATCATCGCTTCATCTTGATCTTATCTTGCGTAACAAACTCTAACAACTTATCTAATCAAGAAATTATACTAACAACTTAACTAAATAAATAATTAACAGGATAATCATCAGAATTTACACTAAAATCACGAGCTAAACTTGTTGCCCAAGATTGCCAAAAATTCGTCAAAATCCCGCCACAAGAAGCTTCGTTGTTTTTGCGCAACTTTCAAGATTCTTCAAGAAACTTCAACAAATGCTTCAAGATCCAATCTTTTAATCAAGAAACCTTCAAGAATCTATCCTCCGTGTATTTTAGCATAATTATGATGATCAAGACTTAACAAGAAATAAAAACAATGATGTCTAAAATGAGAAAACCCTATCAAGTGAAAATGGAAAAGGACCAAACTAACTTCTTCCCTGTAACCACCACTGTGATCCATCATGTGAGTGCATTAATAAATAATTCATAGATATTTAATGACTCACTCCACTAGTGACAAAGTATTAACGATCAATAGCCAATAGTGCTGGATAGGAAGCCACCACCATCACTGGAATTTACAGTGTCAACCATAATCAGTGTCACCCATACCTGTGATCTATCCTTAACAAAACCAATGGGATTTATTATTAGGCTAATGGGTTCATCCGTTGTTGGTGTATCATAGCATATCTCACTTGTACTCAAATTCACATCATTCTCCTCTGGTTGGAAAGAATTTGCCCTCAAATTTACATCATCATAGTATGGCGAGAGATCCCCAATATTGAAAGTAGCACTCACATTACCATACTCATAAGGCAAATCAATTTTATAGGCATTATCAGCATATACTTCAATCACCTCAAAAGGTCCATCAGCTCTAGGCATCACTTTATTCTTCCGTTTATGAGGAAAACGTTCCTTTTTGAGATGAATCCATATCAAATCACCAGGTTTGAAAACATGCTGAGTTCTGTTCTTATTAGACCATCTCCTGTAGATCTCATTCATCGTAGAAATCTTCTTTTTCACTACTTCACACGTTGCATTGAAGACTTCCACTCTCTTTTGCGCATCTACATAGATTTCGTCCCTAGCCAAGGGAATCAGATCAATGCGCATATATGGATTGGTTCCATACACAATCTCGAATGGGGAATGTCCTGTGGAGGATGGAATAGCTCTGTTATAAGCAAATTCAGCATGGAAAAGGCACACATCTCAATCCTTCTATGTTTTACTCACAAGCCCATGCAACAAAGTGCCCATTGTTCTGTTTGTGACTTCAGTCTGCCCATCTGTTTGAGGGTGATGAGAAGTACTAAAAAACAGCTTGGTACCAACCATCTTCCACAAACACTTCCAATAGTGACTCAAAAGTTTCTAATCCTTGTCACTCACCACACTTCTTTGAATTCCATATAGCTTCACAATCTCCTTAAAGTATAGATCAGCAACATGTTGAGCATCGTCAGCTTTATTCATGGCCACAAAATGCGCCATTTTTGAGAATCTGTCAACCACTACCATTATTGAATCACGTCCCCTTTGTGTCCTTGGCTAGCCAATTATAAAATCCATGCTGACACTATCCCAGGGTGTATCAGAAACCGATAATGGAGTGTACAACCCTTCGACAAAAGTAGATTTCACCCTTTGACATGTAGCACACCTGGAAATGACTGATTGAATATCACCCAGCATTTTAGGCCAATAGAAATATTCACTCACCATATCATAAGTCTTATGAATTCCAAAATGTCCAACCAGTGCGCCACTGTGAGCCTCCCTTAACAGTAATTCACAGACTCAACTCTTAGGAATGCATAGTTTATTATTCCTGAATAAGAAACCATCTTGAATTGTGTAGTTCCTTGAAGTGTGTTGATAATCTGTAGCAAAATCCGAATCATGGACATATAATTCTTTCAAGTGCTCAAATCCAACGACTCTAGTATCAACCATCGCAAGCAGATATGATCTCCTTGATAATGCACCAACTACCACATTATTCTTGCCTTCTTTGTACCTGGATGAAAAAGTGAAAGATTGGAGAAATTCCACCCATTTGGCATGTCTATTGTTTAGTTTCTGTTTACCATTGATATACTTCAAGGCTTCATGATTTTAATGCAAAATAAAAGGTTTTGGGGGCAAATAATGCGACAATGGTCCAATGCTCAAATAATTGCATAAAAATCACGATCGTAATTGGAGTAGTTCAGTTTGGCGCCACCTAGCTTCTCACTGAAGTATGAAACAAGCTCCCTTTCCTGAATTAGTGCCACTCCAATGCCCACACCACTAGAATCACATTCAACCTCAAATAGCTTATCAAAATCAGTTAGCACCAGGATTGGTGCATTGCAAAGTCTCTCTTTCATCTCATCAAAGGCTTCCTGTGCTCGGTGGTTCTATTTGAATTCTCCCTTCTTCATCAATTCAGTAATAGGAGCCATGATAGTAGAGAAGTTTTGAATGAATCTTCTGTAGAATGATGTTAGGCCATGAAAACTCCTGACTTCATTAACATTAGTCGGTATCTTCCAAATTTTAACAGCTTTAACGTTAGATGGATCTACTAATTTCCCATATAGTTTCTGGTCGCGCAACTTACTAAACAATTGCCTCTGTAAACAAGAATATCATCCAAATATACAATAATGAACTTGTTCAAAAACGGTCTTAATACCTCATTCATTAACCTCATGAACAAACTTGGTGCATTGCATAGACCAAAAGGCATCACCAACCACTCATATAGACCTTGTTTAGTCTTAAAAGCAGTCTTCCATTCATCCCCTTCATGATTTCTCATCTGATGATAGCCACTTCTCAGATTTATTTTCGAAAACAAGCTTGCACCATGTAACTCATCCAACATATCCTCAAGTCTAGGCATAGGAAATCTATACTTGATGGTTATGTTATTCACTGCCCTAGAATCAATCCACATTCTCTAGGAGCTATCTTTCTTAGGCACTAATAAAGCCGGAACTGCGCATAGACTCATTGATTCTCGAACTAATCCCGTTGCATCAATTCATCAATCTGGTGTTGGAGTTCTTTAGATGCCTCAAGATCACATCTATATGCAGGCTTATTAGGAATTGGTGCGCCAGGTATGAAGTCAATTACATGTTCAATTCCTCTAATTGGGGGTAGTTCATCAGGTAATTCATCCGGAAACACATCAGCAAATTCTTCAAGTAAAGGAGTGTGGTGCAAATCTGCAGATACTTTATTTGATGTTGCTTCCTTTACAAAGAGAATAAAATGCAGGGTTCCCTTCCTCCACCTCCTTCTCAAATTCCTTAGCAGAAAGAAATAAACTGGTTTGTTTCTGATCCTTCCCTACAGATGGAGTCAATGGTAGGAGAGTGATTCGTTTCTTATCTTTCAAAACTGAGTATACATTCGATTCTCCGTTGTGTTGCACCGGATACAAGGGCGAGTATCAGTGATATTAATTATATTAATGAAATAAGTGATGGCAACTTCGAAGGTGGTGATATCAATGGTGATAATATCAATAGTGGCAATGGAGGTGCTAATATCAACAGTGGCAATGGTAAGGATGCAACCATAGGTGAAATAATTGCTTATGGAAATATCAACCATATGGGTGCATTAAGGGTAGGGATTTGCGTGTGCATGGTAACATTTAAATAATATGGCACGCAAATCAAGGCAAGAATGGTGGATTTGGGGAACAAGATGGTTTTTGCCTATGAGTTTTTTTTCCCACAGGGTTTTTCACATTTTTGGCATTGAGTCTTTTAATTCATGGTGATTCTTGATCATCATAATTATGTTAAAATACATGGAAGACAGATTCTTGAAGGTTTCTTGATTAAAAGATTGGATCTTGAAGCATTTCTTGAAGTTCTTGAAAGAATCTTGAAAATTGCGCAGAAAAGGAACGGTTTTGTTTTTTGGGCGTTTTTCCAAGTTCTTGGGCTCCAAGCAAGTGGCTTGATTTTATTCTAAATTTTGATGATTATCGTGTTAATTAATTATTTACTCAAGTTTTTAGGATATTTTCTTGATTTGTTAGTTAGTTAGAGTTTGTTAGGAAGTATAAGATCAATGTGCAAGTTGCATGATGATGTGGCAATCTTATCTATAGTTTGTTGAGCAAAAGTAGGATTTATTTTCCTAGTCTCAGGTGTGTTTCTTATTAATCTATTTTAGTTAGGATTTTGTTGATGAATATACCTATAAATAATCTCAACATTAGCATGTAATTAATTAAGTTGGAGTTGAATGAAAAAAAGTTGTTTGTTTGCTTGAAAACAAAATTCCAAAATTTAAGATNCAAAAATCCGAAATTTAAGAGTTGGTGATTAAATTCTTTATACTCTTGTGATTTAATTAGTAGCTTTGAGGGTGCTTAGGCTTTAATCAAAGGACTAATTGATCAACCTAAAATTAAGAATCTTGGTGACTGGGTCTTTACAGATTCAAAATTTTAGTATATCCCTTTGTGAGTTTTTGTTCACACGAAAATTCACATCAAATTTACTGCTTTTATTGAGAGGTATTTTATACTCAAGTGCTCGTTAATTAATTAAAATACTTGAAACAACATTGCTATGGCAAGTGGTGGTGACGAAGTTCCTGCAAATTTTGAAAGAGGATTGTCCTTAGAACAAGCTAGAGAAATCCCAAGGGACAATGAAATTAGAGAACTGCGAACCATGTTGGAAGAAGTAATGAATTTGGTATCAGGAAGTTCGAAAAACAAGAAAAAGGGTCAAAGTGACGCAAGTTCAAGTGATGAAAATACCAGCAGGAGTGCACGCAAGCCTAGGCGTGAATATGACACCAGTTCTAGTGAAGAAGATGACCGAAACATGCATAGGAGGCGTGACAAACAGAAGGATGATGATCGTAGTTTAAAGTTGGACGTTCCTAAGTTCAACGGCAGTTTAGATCCAGAAATTTTCCTTGATTGGCTGAGGAGAACCGAAAAGATTTTTTATTACAAGGAGTATGATGATCATAAGGCCTTCAGCGTGGCAGAATTAAAACTAACATCTTACGCTAGCCTGTGGTTCGAAGGATTACAAAGAAAACGCAAAAAGGAAGGAAGATCGAAAATTTGCTCTTGGCGCAAATTAAAAAGAGAATTGAGAAAAAATTTGTACCACATGATTATGAACAGAATAATTTCCTAAAGATGCTTACCCTGAAACAGGGATAGAAAAGTGTTCAGGAGTACATCAATGCTTTCGAAAAATTGCTAATATTGTGTGATCTATTAGGGAAAACATAGAATTGCAACCCTACTGGACATATGATGAGATCTGTAAAGTGGCACTCAGGGTGGAAAAACATGGGAATGCAAAGAAGCCAAAAGCATTCTTTAAATCCCATGAGTCCAAGAAGGAAGTGGTGTATTCTCAACCAGCTAGTGGTAAACCTAAGTTCGACGATGATAAAAGGGCAGCCACTCCAATCAAACCACTGACAATTCCTGAAGACAGCAGGAAGTGTTTTAAGTGTCAAGGAGTAGGACACATGCAAAGAAATTGCCCAAAATCCTGGGTAATCACTGTTAGGGAAGCAAAGGAAATCTAAGATGCCTACTTAGATGTTCTTCTTGAAGATATTGATTCCCAAGAAGAACAAAGCAGTAATGATATGGAAGAAGTGTAGGCAAGAACACAGGGTCAAGCATTGGTCCTCAGGAGGGTTCTTCAGTCTAAACCCGCGCCAATTGAAGAGAACCCGAGGGACAAAATTTTCGTGACCAGATGTAATGTATAGGGAAGGGTGTGTGACGTGATAATTGATAGTCGCAGCTGTATTAATGTGGTCTCTACCTATTTGATACGGAAATTGAATCACCCCACATACAATCATCCTCAACCTTATAAGTTACATTGGCTAAGCAACACCAGTGATGTCACAGTGACTAAGCAGGCCCTGATAAATTTCAAGATTGGTAAATTGGAGGATTCTGTAATATGTGATGTGTGTCCAATGGATGCTTGTCACATATTGCTTGGTAGACCGTGGCAATATGATCGATTTTTGAAGTATGATGGAAGAACCAATGTCTATATCATCAGGAAACAGAAAACTGACAAGCCAATTGCTTTGAAACCTCTAAAAGTGGCGCAAAACAAGAAGCAATTGAATGTGGAGAATTGCCTAACCCTAAGGAATTGGAGAGGGAATTGACTAGTTGCCAGCAAGTATTTATGTTGATGGCAAAAGATGTATTTGAATTTAATTAATTAATTAATTGATGAGCAACTGAGTATAAAAGACCTCTCAACGAAAGCACCAAATTTAATGTGAATTTTCGTGTGAAAAAAAACTCACAAGGGAAAAGACTAAAATTTCGAATCTATAAAGACCCAGCCACCAGGATTCTTAATTTTAGGTTTGAACAATTAGTCCTTTGATTAAAGCCTAAGCACCCTCAAAGCTACTAATTAAATCACAAGAGTATAAAGAATTTTATCACCAACTCTCAAATTTCGGAATTTTGTTTTCAAGTAAGCAAACAACTTTTTTTATTCAGCTCCAACTTAATTAATTACATCCTAATGTTGAGACTATGTATAGGTATAATCATCAGCAAAATCCTAACTAAAATAGACTCAAAAAATCAGCCTAAAACTAGGAAAATTCGGCCCACTTGTGCCACTTGCTCAAGTTGTACAACAAACTCAAGATAAGATTGCCACATCATCATGCAAGTTGCACTTGATCTTATCTTTCCTAACAAACTCTAACTAACTAAAAAATCAACAAAATATCCTAACAACTTATCTAACTAACTAATTAACAAGATTATCATCAGATTTTAGACTAAATTTACGCCACTTTGCTTGGTGCCCAAGAATCAAGAAAATCGTCCAAAATCACGCCCCTTTGCTTCGTCAAATTTGTGCCTATTTTTCAAGATTTTCAAGAAGTTCAAGAAATGCTTGAAGATCCAACCTTTTAATCAAGAAACCTTCAAGAATCTCTCTCCCATGCATTTTAGCATAATTATGATGATCAAGACTCACCAAGAAATAAAGACTCAAAGCTTGAAATGAGAAAAACACTGTGGGAAGAAAATTCATAGGCAAAAACCAACTTGTTCCCCAAACCCACCATTCTTGCCTTGATTTGCGTGTCATATTATTGACATGTGAACATGCACACGCAAATCCCTACCCTTGATGCACCCATATGGTTGATATTTCCATAAGCAATTATTTCACCTATGGTTACATCCCTGCCATTGCCATTATTGATATCACCATCTTTGAAGTTGATTGCTTGATCACTCTTGTCATTATCGCTGGTGCTTGCATCAGTCTCTATGATTGCAGAAACAATGGAGATCATCTGCAGCATCATAGACAGGTTTTTGAAATCCTGAGGCAACAGAAATTGTATGGGAAATTGGAGAAGTGTTACTTCATGGTGAGTAGTGTTACATTCCTAGGGTATGTAGTTTCAAAGGATGGAGTATCAGCATATATGCAGAAATTACATGCACAGATCAGAGGAAGGATTGAAAAGGTGAATGATCAGTATAAATTGCAAGCCAATAAGCACATGAACCCACACAAATTTCAAAAAGGTGATTTGGTTTGGCTACATCTCCGGAAGGAAAGGTTTCCTAATCACAGCAAAAATAAATTGATGCCTAGATGTCATGGACCATTCAAAAATCTGAACAAAGTTGGTGATAATGCTTATCAACTTGAACTACCAGGTGAATATGGGGTTCATGCTACTTTTATTATTGGTGATTTATCACCATATATACCTGATGAACAACTTTGAAGTTTGAGGTCAAACACTTTTGAAGAAGGGGAGAATGATACAAGTGCGAGTGTCAATGATATTAATTATATTAATGAAATAAGTGATGGCAACTTCGATAGTGGTGATATCAATGGTGATAATATCAATAGTGGCAATGGTAAGGATGCAACCATAGGTGAAATAACTGCTTATGGAAATTTTAACCATATGGGTGCATCAAGGGTAGGGATTTGCGTGTGCATGGTCACATGTAAATAATATGGCACGCAAATCAAGGCAAGAATGGTGGATTTGGGGAACAAGATGGTTTTTGCCTATGAGTTTTTTTCCCACAAGGTTTTTCTCATTTTTAGCATTGAGTCTTTTAATTCTTGGTGAGTCTTGATCATCATAATTATGCTAAAATACATGGAAGACAGATTCTTGAAGGTTTCTTGATTAAAAGATTGGATCTTGAAGCATTTCTTGAAGTTCTTGAAAGAATCTTGAAAATTGCGCACAAAAGGAACGGTTTCTTGAAGCGTGTTTTTTGGGCGTTTTTCCAAGTTCTTGGGCTCCAAGCAAGTGGCGTGTTTTTAGTCTAAATTTTGATGATTATCTTGTTAATTAATTATTTAGTCAAGTTGTTAGGATATTTTCTTGATTTGTTAGTTAGTTAGAGTTTGTTAGGAAAGATAAGATCAAAGTGCAAGTTGCATGATGATGTGGCAATCTTATCTTTAGTTTGTTGAGCAAAAGTAGGATTTATTTTCCTAGACTTAGGCGTGTTTTTTTAGTCTATTTTAGTTAGGATTTTGTTGATGATTATACCTATAAATAATCTTAACATTAGCATGTAATTAATTAAGTTGGAGTTGAATAAAAAAAAAGTTGTTTGTTTACTTGAAAACAAAATTCTAAAAAAATTAAGAGCTGGTGATTAATTTCTTTATACTCTTGTGATTTAATTAGTAGCTTTCAGGTTGCTTAGGCTTTAACCAAAGGACTAATTGATCAACCTAACATTGAGAATCTTGGTGACTGTGTCTTTATAGATTCGAAATTTTAGTATATCCCTTTGTGAGTTTTCGTTCACATGAAAATTCACATCAGCACCTTCCTATCATATTGCCAAGGTCTTCCCAGGAGCAATTGATACGCAGTCATAGGCACAATATCACACCACAATTCGTCATTGTACAACCCAATTGTAAAATTGATCAATGCTTGTTTCTTTACTTCAATTAATTTTGTATCATTAGGCCAATTCAATTTATAAGGACTATTATGGTCTCTTTGTGTCAATTTCAACCTCTTTACCAGATCTTTTGATGCTACATTTGTGCAGGATCCACTGTCAATGATTAAATCGCATAAGTAGGGACCAATCTTGTAGACATTGTGAGATAGATTTTGATGTGAATTTGAATATCTGTGATGATACACCAATAGTGGATGATCAAATCAACCTACTAATAAATCCCATTGGGTTTGACAAAGATAAATCACAGGTATGGGTGACAATGATTAAGGTTGACATTATAAATTCTTGTGATGGTGGTGATCATCTTTAATAATTGTCACTGGTGGAGTGAGTCATAAGTCATACAAGATTAATGCACTCACAATATGGATACAATGGTGGTAACAGGGAACAAGATGGTTTGGTCCATGAAGTTTCTTTTTCCCATTTTACTTGATAGGGTTTTTCTCATTTTGGACATCATTATTTTTATTATTATTAATTCTTGTGGAGTCTTGATCATCCAAAAATATGCTAAAAGACATGGAGAATGGTTTCTTGATTAAAAGATTAAATCTTGACGCATTTCTTGAAGTTTCTTGGAGTTCTTGATTTTACGCAAAAAGGGACGAAGAATTGTGGCGAGTATTTGGACGAATTTTCAAGAACTTGGGCAACAAGTTATTTTCGTGATTTTTGTGTAACTTTTGATGATTATCTTGTTTATTAATTTTTTAGTCAAGTTGTTAGGATAATTTTTTGATTAGTTATTTAGTTAGAGTTTGTTAGGCAAGATAAGATCAAAGTGCAAGTTCCATGATGATGTAGCAATCTTATCTTTAGTGTGTTGAGCAACTTGTGCAAGTTGCACAAGTGGGGCATATTTTCCTAGTGTTTCACGTTTTTCTTAGCTGATTTTAGTTAGGATTTTGTTGATGATTATACCTATAAATAATCTCAACATTAGGTTGTAAAATTAATTGAGTTTCATGAATTGAATTTTTGAATACAATTTTCCGAAAATTTGCGCAAATTGTGGATTTCAATTTGTTCGAAATTTCCATCATAAATTTGTGAGTCAGCAGTGATTAAAAAATTTAGAACCTAGTTAATTAATTACAAGAGTGTGTTAATTAATTAGTATTCAATTAAATCAATCTAGGAGTGGAGAGTTTAATTGTAAAAAAAAAAAATGAGTTTTTGGGTGTATTTGCGAGTACTACCCAAAATCCAATTCAATTTGGTATCAGATTTCAAGGTTTTTTTCGATCCATCATGGGAGATTCAAATTTGACACAACTTATTCAAGACACGATGAGAAAATTAGAGGCTATGGACGTGAGACAAAAGCAGGATAATATTCGTATTGATGTTTTGGCTCAACAATTACAACGAAAGCTTGATCCTCAATCCATACACTATTTTCGTGGTGATGACGATGATGACACAGGTTCACACTCGTCTTCTTCTTCTGACTCCCCTAATAGACGTTAAAAAAGCAAGCAAAAGGTTGATGATCGTGGCATTAAACTTGATGACTTCACAGGCCAAGATTCCCAGATGACTATCTTGAATGGGAACGACAAGTGGAAAAGATTGCTGAATATAAAGGTTCTGATGATAAAAAAACCTTTAAGATTGACAAAACTGCTAGATTGTGGTATAAGGGCATCAAAGCCAAAAGGAAACGCCAAAACAAAGCCAAAATAATTTCCTGGTCTCACCTCAAAAAGAAGTTGCGTGATAAATATGTGGCTTTTGATTTTGATCAGCAAAATTATGTCAAGTTGACTCCTCTATATCAGGGCACTATGAGGGTGCGTGATTATATTGCAGAGTTTGAAAGGTTATCTTTGTTTTGTGATTTAGAGGAAAGGGAACACATGAAAATGGCGAGATTTTTGAAGGGATTGAATAGAAATATTGATAAGGAACTTGATCAGGCTCAATATCATACCTTTGATGATCTCTGCAAGTTAACTTTAAAAGTTGAATAGCGTATAAAGGGAGACACCACACGAAATTTCGTGCCTACCACTAGTAAAGCACCCTACTCTCCTCAGAATACTAATGCCAAAGCAAATCAATCACCACAAACAACACAAACATCTGCAACACCGAGCTCTTCAGGGGATAAACCCAAAAAGGTGATTTGTATAGCAGATTATGAAGATCGCAGGAGATGTTTTAAATGTCAAGGCTTGGGTCACATTGCTTCTGGTTGTACATCAAAACGCACATTAACAATGGAAGAGGCCATCATTTGATCTGGAAGCAGATTCAAGCATCGATGAGAAAGAATTGATTCTAAGTTGTTCTAAGATTCAAGGGGTTTGTCCATTTGGGTTACATGGCTTTGGATTAGCTCATGGTCATTGTTGCATAACACTCATGCTTGAATAAAGCCACACGCCATTTGGAAAGGAAGGTTGATTATGGGGAACAAGATGGTTTTTGCCTATGAGTTTTTTCATTGCATTTGCTAGGGTTTTCTCATATTTGGCATTGAGTCTTTTAGTGTTTGTGGAAGATGGTTGGTACCAAGCTGCTTTTTAGAAGTTCTCATCACCCCAAACAGATGGACAAATTGAAGTCACGAATTGAACATTGGGTGCTTTGCTGTGTGGCCTTGTGAGTAAAACACAAAAGATCAGCAACATGTTGAGCATCATCAGTCTTATTCATAGCCACAAAATGCACCATCTTGGAAAATCTATCAACCACTACCGTTATAGAATCACGTCCTCTCTATTTCCTAGGCAAGCCAATTATAAATTCCATACTAACACTATCCCAGGGTGTATCTAGAACTGGTAATGGAGTGTAAAGCCCTTTCTCAAACGTTTGTTTCGCTCTTTGACATGTAGCAAACCCAGAAATAACTTATTGAATATCACCTATCATCTTAGGCCAATAGAAGTATTCGCTAACCATATCTTAAATCTTATGAACTCCAAAGTGTCCAGCAAGTGTGCCACTATGAGCCTACCTTATCAGAAATTCATGAACTTATGTAACTGATGACAACAGTGACACTAATAATTTAATTGATGTCAGTGCTATGAATAATGATAACATTAGTGATGTCACTACAATCAATAACTTCGAAGGTGATGGTATCAATGATGTCAATGGTAAAGATGCAACCATAGGTGAATTAGTTGCATATGGAAGTATCACCCATATGGGTGCATCCAGGGTAGGGATTTGTGTGTGAATGGTCACTTGTCACTAAGTATCACGCAAATCAAGGCAAGAAATGGTGGAATATCGGGAAGAAGATGGTTTTTGCCTATGTGTTTTTTCCCATAGGGTTTTGCTCATTTTTGGCATTGAGTCTTTTATTTCTTGTGGAGTCTTAATCTTCATAATTATGCTAAAATGCATGTAGAACAGATTCTTGAAGGTTTCTTGATTAAAAGATTGGATCTTGAAACATTTCTTGAAGTTTCTTGAAAGAATCTTGAAAATTGCGCAAAAATTGCGAAGCAAGTGTGCTGTATTTTTGGTGATTTTTCAAAGTTCTTGGACAGCAAGATATTGTGTGATTTTTAGCTTAAAATCTAATTATTATCTTGTTAATAGTTATTTAGGTAAGTTGTTAGGATATTTTCTTGATTAGGTAGTTTGTTAGAGTTTGTTAGGCAAGATAAGATCAACTTGCAATGATGATGTGGCATACTTATCTTGTTGTATGTTTATCTTATGAGGGCCGAATAGTGTATGTCACAAGCTAAGGCCGTGTTTACCCTCACTCCACTCGACATTTGAGATAAGGATGCCTACTTATCGGGGTGCGTTAACCCTTCAATTCATTGATGTTGCCCTTTTGTTTCAGTTTTCAACTTCTTCGGTGTTGAGTTACCTCACATTGGAGAAAGGGGGGAGTTGAGAGTTTATTTCTCTTTAGAGATCTGCACGTTAATGAGGATGCTTGAAGTGGCAGTTCGATTATATGAGAGTGTGAGCTTTACTGTGTTATTGCAATAAATTCAATTTTGTGTATTATTATGCTATATGCAAGAGAATAGCAAAGCTAAGCTAAAGGAGCAAAAAAGGTACGTAAAACCTTTGCATACATTATATAATATATACTAATATTGAATACGTGTGTTTTGAGTGGCTTAGGAGTTGTTTTATTTCCTAGATAAGCTAGGGAGTTTAACCTAGGTTGTTTAGGAGTCCTAAGATATTTGTACTATAAATACCCATGTTTTATTCAATAAAATTAATATTTTGATTGTTGTTCATAATTGTTACACGTTATTTTTGTGTGAGAGTTTTATACAAAATTACCAAAGGAATTCGAGTGTTTTGAGAGTTAATCAAAATATTCACCATAGTTTTAGGATTTGTGATTGAGTGTTCTCACAAAGATTAAAACAACCTTAGAATTAGATTGTTGCGTGTTCCAATCAAACCTAAGTTCGTGAGTTTCGTTGATTGTTCGTGTTTCAATTCACGAAGTTCTTTAAAATCAATCTATCTTAAGTTTAAGCCCTTAGTTTGAACATAAGATATAGATTAAGCCGCCATACCTATGCTAGACAACAAAAGCTTCGATAGAAAAGCTTAATGCTAGACATGCTAAGTGGGTGGAGTTTCTTCAATCTTTCAACTTTGTTGCGAAATACAAGGCTGGCAAGGCAAATGTAGTTGCGGATGCACTTTCTAGAAAACACAATGTGATAGCAATGGTTGATTCAAGAGTGTTGGGATTCGAAATCATCAAGGAGTACTATGATCAAGATAGGGGTTTTGGTGACATATTGATACGAATGTCAACGAGCAAAACTTCGATGGTTTGATAGAAGGTGCAAAGCAAGATGCAACAATGGGAGAACTACTGGCTTATGGAGACACGAGACTCTTAGGGTTGGCTAAAACAAATTTTTACGTGTGCATGGTGACATGCACAAGTTTCCTCACGTAAAAATCAAGCAAGAATAACTAGTAGTTTAGGAATGTTGAGCTATATGGGTTTTCTTCCCACTTCACTTGATAGGGTTTTCCCATATGGTGTTTTGTGATTTTCTTAATAAGTCTATGAGTCATGGTTGATGGAATCAAGCATGGGGAACACGGAAATGGAGGTTTCTTAGAAAATAGATCGAAGCTCGAAAGGTTTCTTGAAGTTCTTGAAAATGGAAGTCCATCAAAAATCAAGAAAAATAAGCATGGAATATGGCGGGTTGTATTACGGGATTTTGGAGAGTTTTGGGCAACGTTGTTGTCCGTGTTTTCCGTGTTGTTTGACTTAGTCAAATTTAGTTAGTTTGTTGATAATATTGTCCTTAGATTTGTTTCTTAAAATATCTAAGATTCAGGGTAGAAAATCAGATTACAAGCCTTGGTGCGCAAGACTTGTTATCCGGATTTGAGTAGATTTTGTTTTCCTAATTTTAGTTTGTTTGTGCCTTAATTCTAGGGTAGTTAGGATTTGTTCTAGGATATTCACATATTGGATGACATGTTTAGCTATAAATATCATGTAAAATACCTCAAGAAGAACAGATTAGATCGATTAAAAACAAAGTGTTTTTCGTTTTCATTGTTTGCGTCCAAACAATTTTTGTGAGGATTTCTTGTGAGAAATTCGACGAGTGAGTGGTGCTATTGAGCTTTATCTCACGTGAGGATAGTTTTAGGATTTGAGGGTACTTTGCTTTAATCAAATTCTAACAATTATTTGCCCTAGGACTTCGAATTTGTGGTGCATCGCTTTATCAAATTTGTGTTCTAGTTTATCTTGTGTGAGTGGCGTTTGTTTATAACAAAATTCACATCACATATATAAGCAATACATGCAAGAAGCAATTAGTCATTACAACTTCGTTGATGGTTTTGTATTCAAAAACAACAAGCTTTGTATCCCTAAGTGTGCTAAGGGAATTATTGGTTCGTGAAGCTCATGGAGGGGGTCTTGCAGGACACTTTGGCATCAACAAAACAGTTGAGTTATTGCAAGAACACTTCTACTGGCGAAAGAAGGTGGGAGATGTGCACGCAATTCTAGCTCGTTGTGGTACTTGTCAACGATCAAAAAGCACGTTTCATAAAGGATTATTCACTCCACTACCTATTCAAAAAAGGCCTTGGGAAGATGTGAGCACAAAGGGGCAAGGATTCAATCATGGTTGTGGTTGATAGATTTTCAAAGATGGCGCACTTTATTGCTTGTAACAAAACTGAGGATGCTATAGGTGTGGCTTCTTTGTATTTTAGAGAGGTTCGTTTGCATGGGGTTCCTAAAACCATTGTTTCTGGTCGTGATAGCAAGTTTCTTGGTTACTTTTGGAAGGGCGTATGGAAATTGATTGGCACGAAGTTGTTGTTCAGCACTTCTAATCATCCACAAATAGATGGACAAACAAAAGTCACTAATAGAACAATTGGTTCGTTGCTTAGGGGACTTGTGGGTAAAACTGGCAAAGATTGGGATGTGAAGTTAAGTCATGCAGAATTTGCGTACAATAGGACACCTACCTATGCTACTCAACATTCACCTTTTGAAGTAGTTTATGGTATCAATCCTTATGTTACAATTGACTTGATTGCTGTTCCTAAAAACGAGTATGTCCATGAAGATGCAAAGAAGCAAGCTGAGAACATGTTGAAGTTACATAAGCAAGTAAAGGCAAGAATTGATAAAGTGAATGAGATGTACAAGAAAAATGCAAATAAGAAACGAAAGTCTAAGACATTCAATCCAGGTGATTTGGTTTGGGTTCATCTTAGGAAGGAGAGGTTTCCAGGAAACGCAAGCACAAGCTCATGCCTAGAGCTGAGGGTCCTTTCAAAGTCTTAGAGAAGTATGACGATAATGCTTACAAGATTGGCATTGGGGAAGAATATGGCGTGGCTAGTACCTTTAACATAGGGGATTTAAATCCTTACTTGGATGATAAGCAGATTCAAGAATTGAGGACAGTTCCTTTTGAAGAAAGGGAGGATGATCGGGAAGCAGATTCAAGCATTGATGAGAAAGAGTTGATTCTAAGTCGTTTTGAGATTCAAGGGGTTCATCCATTTGGGTTACATTGCTTTGGATTAGCTCATGGTAATTGTTGCATAACACTCATGCTTGAATAAAGCAGTAAGCCATTTGGAAAGGAAGGTTGATTATGGGGAACAAGATGGTTTTTGTCTATGAGTTTTTTCCATTGCATTTGCTAGGGTTTTCTCATATTTGGCATTGAGTCTTTTATTTCTTGTGGAGTCTTAATCATCATAATTATGCTAAAATGCATGGAGAACAGATTCTTGAAGGTCTCTTGATTAAAAGGCTGGATCTTGAAACATTTCTTGAAGTTTCTTTAAAGAATCTTGAAAATTGCGCAAAAATGGCGAAGCAAGTGTGGCGTATTTTTGGTGATTTTTCGATGTTCTTGGGCAGCAAGATATTGTGTAATGTTTAGCTTAAAATCTAATGATTATCTTGTTAATTAGTTATTTAGGTAAGTTGTTAAGATATTTTCTTGATTAGGAGGTTTGTTAGAGTTTGTTAGGCAAGATAAGATGACCTTTGCAATGATGAGGTGGCATACTTATCTTGTTGTATGTTTATCTATTGAGGGCCAAATTTCATGTGTTTTTACGTGTGTTTTGAGTGGTTTAGGAGTTGTTTTATTTCCTAGATAAGCTAGGGAGTTTAACCAAGTTTGTTTCGGAGTCCTAAGGTATTTGTACTGTAAATACCCATGTTTTATTTAATAAAATTCATATTTTGATTGTTGTTCGTAATTGTTACTCGTTATTTTTGTGTGAGAGTTTCATACAAAATTACAAAAGGAATTCAAGTGTTTTGAGAGTTAAAAGCTTTAAAATATACACCATAGTTTTAGGATTTGTGATTGAGTGTTCTCACAAAGATTAAAACAACGTTAGAATTAGATTGTTGAGTGTTCCAATCAAACCTATGTTTGTGAGTTTCGTTGATTGTGAGTGTTCCAATTCACGAAGTTCTTTAAAATCAATCTATCTTAAGTTTAAGCCCTTAGTTTGAACATAAGATATAGATCATCATTCAAAACCATAGAGGGGAGGATTCTGATGATGACACCCTAGAAACTGTGAATCATCCTCCATTGATAAAGGGTGGCGAAGCCTTTATGGTTAGGAGAACATTACATACAACTGTGGAACCACATGTAACCTAGAGGGAGAGTCTATTTCACAGTGTCTGCAAAACTGGTCCCTAACTTTGCAATTTGATCATTGACAGTGGATCCTGCACCAATGTGGCTTCAAAAGAGCTGGTAAAAGGTTGAAATTGACACAGAGAGATCATACCAATCCCTATAAACTAAATTGGCTTGATCATACAAAAGGGATTGAAGTCAAAAAGCAAGTACTGATCAATTTCACCATTGGTTTATACAATGACGAATTGTGGTGTGATGTTGTACCCATGACTACATGCCAATTGCTCCTAGGAAGGCCCTGACAATATGATATAAAGGTGCAACATAATGGGGAATCGGATTTATATACGGTTTTGAAAGATAGGAACCGCATCAACCTCCTACCTTTGACTCCATCTACAGGAAAGGTCCAAACTCAAACAAATCTATTCCTGTTTGCTAAAGAATTTGAGAAAGAAGTGGAGCAAGGGAACCCTGCATTTATTCTTTTTGTAAAAGAAGCAACATCAAATAAGATATCATCTGATTTGCGCCTCACACCTTTACGAGAGGAATTTGTTAACGTATTTCCCGACGAATTGCTTGATGAACTACCCCCAATCAGAGGAATTGAACATGCAATTGACTTCATACCTGGCGCACCAATTCCTAATAAACCTGCATACAGATGTGATCATGAGGCATCGAAAGAACTACAACGCCAGATTGATGAGTTAATGCAGAAGGAATTGTTTGCCAATGATTCAGATTGGAACAAGCCAGATTGATGAGTTAATGGTCAACATAAGCTCAACCACAGACATGCCAAGTGGGTGGAATTTCTTCACTCTTTCACTTTTTCATCCACGTACAAAGAAGGCAAGAATAATGTGGTAGCTAATGCATTGTCAAGGAGAGCATATTTACTTGCTATGCTTGATACTAGAGTCCTTGGATTTGAGCACTTGAAGGAATTGTATGCCAATGATTCAGATTTTACTTTAGAATATCAGCATCCTTCCAGAAACTACACAATTCAGGATGGTTTCTTATTCCGAAACGATAAACTGTGCATTCCTAAAAGTGGAGTACGTGAATTGTTGATACGAGAGGCTCATAGTGGCGCACTTGCTGGACACTTTGGGATTCACAAAGACCTATGATATCGTGAGTGAATATTTTTATTGGCCTAAGATGTTGGGTGATATTCAATCAGTAGTCTCCAGATGTGCTATCTGTCAAAGGGCGATATCTACCCTTTTCAAAGGGCTTTACACGCCATTACCTGTTCCTGATACACCTTGGGATAGTGTCAGTATGGATTTCATAATTGGTTTACCAAGGACACAGAGGGGACGAGATTAAATAATGGTAGTGGTTGACAGATTCTATAAGATGGCGCATTTTGCGGCCTTGAATAAAACAGATGATGCTCAACATGTTGCTGATCTATACTTTAAGGAGATTATGAAGCTACATGGAATTCCTAGAAGTGTGGTATGTCATAGAGATTCGAAATTTTTGAGTCACTTTTGGAAGTCTTTGTGGAAGATGGTAGTTACCAAGCTGCTTTTTAGTACTTCTCATCACCCCTAAACAGATGGACAGATTGAAGTCACGAATTGAACAATGGGTGCTTTGCTGCGTGGCCTTGTGAGTAAAACACAAAAGATCAGCAACATGTTGAGCATCATCAGTCTTATTCATAGCCACAAAATGCACCATCTTGGAAAATCTATCAGCCACTACCGTTATAGAATCACGTCCTCTCTATTTCCTAGGCAAGCCAATTATAAATTCCATACTAACACTATCCCTGGGTGTATCTGGAACTAGTAATGGAGTGTAAAGCCCTTTCTCAAAGGTTTGTTTCGCTCTTTGACATGTAGCAAACCTAGAAATAACTTATTGAATATCACCTAACCATATCATAAGGTTTGTTTCAACAATTATTGAAACAACTGGTAATGGAACTTGTAACGGAGTGTAAAGCCCTTTCTCAAAGGTTTGTTTCGCTCTTAGGCCAATAGAAGTATTCGCTAACCATATCATAAGTCTTATGAACTCCAAAGTGTCCAGCAAGTGTGCCACTATGAGCCTACCTTATCAGAAATTCATGAACTTATGTAACTGATGACAACAGTGACACTAATAATTTAATTGATGTCAGTGCTATGAATAATGATAACAGTAGTGATGTCACTACAATCAATAGCTTCGAAGGTGATGGTATCAATGATGTCAATGGTAAAGATGCAACCATGGGTGAATTAGTTGCATATGGAAATATCAACCATATGGGTGCATCTAGGGTAGGGATTTGTGTGCGCATGGTCACTTGTCACTAAGTGTCACGCAAATCAAGGCAAGAAATGGTGGAATATCGGGAACAAGATGGTTTTTGCCTATGAGTTTTTTTCCCATAGGGTTTTGCTCATTTTTGGCATTAAGTCTTTTATTTCTTGTGGAGTCTTGATCATCATAATTATGCTAGAATGCATGGAGAAAGGTTTCTTGAAGGTTTCTTGACTAAAATATTTGATCTTGAAGTATTTCTTGAAGTTCTTGAAAATCTTGGAAAATGTGCAATTTTTAGACGAAGCTTCTTGCGTGATTTTGGACGATTTTCTTGATTCTTGGGCATCAAGCAAATTGGCGTAATTTTAGTGTAAATTTTGATGATTATCTTGTTAGTTAATTATTTAGTCAAGTTGTTAGGATATTTTCTTAATATCTTAGTTAGTTATAGTTTGTTAGGCAAGATAGGATCAAGTGCAAGTTGCATGATGATGTGGCAATCTTATCTTAAGTTTTTTGTGCTACTTGTGCAAGTGGCACATGAGGGGGACGAATTTTCCTAGTGATTTACGTGTATTTTTTTTATTTTAGTTAGGATTTTGTTGTTGATTATACCTATAAATAATCTCAATATTATGTTGTAATTAATTTTGAGTTGAATAAAAGTTTTGTTTGTTTACTTGAAAACAAAAATCCGAAAATTCTAAGAGTTGGTGATTAAGTTCTTTATACTCTTGCATAGATTATTTAGTAGCTTTGAGGGTGAAGGGCTTTAATAAAAGGACTAATTAATCAACCTAAATTTGAGAATCTTGGTGACTTGATCTTTTTAGGTTCGAAAATTTAGTCTATTCCCTTGTGAGTTTTTTTTCATACGAAATTTCACTTCAAATTTGGTGCTCTCGTTGAGAGGTCTTTTATACTCAAGTGCTCATTAACTGATCAAAAACTTGAAAAAATATTGCTATGGCAAGTGGAGGTGAAGAAGTTTCTGCAAATTTTGAGAGGGGATTGTCCTTAGAACAAGCCAAAGAAATTAGAAGGGACAATTAAATTAAGGAATTGCGCACCATGCTAGAAGAAGTGATGAATTTTGTGTCAAGAAGTTCGAAAAACAAGAAGAAAAGTCACACAATTGATGAAATTGAATCAAGTTCTAGTGATGAAAATACAAGCAGGAGTGCACGCAAACCTAGGCGTGACTATGACACTAGTTCAAGTGAAGAAGATGACCGAAACAGGCATAAGGGGTGTGACAAACAAAAGGATGATGATCGTAGTTTAAAGTTGGACGTTCCTGAGTTCAATGGCAGTTTAGATCCAGAAATCTTCCTTGATTGGCTAAGGAGAACCAAAAGGGTCTTCAATTACAAGGAGTACGATGATCATAAGGCCTTCAGAGTGGCAGAACTAAAGCTAACATCTTAAGCTAGTTTGTGGTATGAAGGATTACAAAAGAAAACGCAAAGAGGAAGGAAGATCGAAAATTTGTTCATGGCACAAATTGAAAAGAGAATTGAGAAAAAAATTTGTACCACATGAGTATGAGACGAACAATTTCCTAAAGATGCATACTCTAAAACAAGGACAAAAAAGTGTTGAGGAGTATATCAATGCTTTCGAAAAGTTGATGATATTGTGTGATCTAGAAGAGAAGGAAGATCACAAAGTTGCTCGGTTTGTTGCAGGGCTGGATGAATCACAAAGTTAATGATTTCGAAAAGTTAGATATTGTGTGAGCACAAAGATGCGTGATTTTGGACGATTTTCTTGATTCTTGGGCATCAAGCAAACTGGCGTAATTTTAGTGTAAATTCTGATGATTATCTTGTTAGTTAATTATTTAGTCAAGTTGTTAGGATATTTTCTTGATTTGTTAGTTAGTTAGAGTTTGTTAGGCAAGATAAGATCAAGTGCAAGTTGCATGATGATGTGGCAATCTTATCTTGAGTTTGTTGTGCAACTTGTGCAAGTGGCACAGCTGGGGACGAATTTTCCTAGTGATTTACGTGTATTTTTGTTGATTTTAGTTAGGATTTTGTTGTTGATTATACCTATAAATAATCTCAACATTAGGTTGTAATTAATTAAGTTTGAGTTGAATAAAAGTTTTGTTTGTTTACTTGAAAACAAACATCCAAAAATTCTAAGTGTTGGTGATTAAGTTCTTTATACTTTTGCATAGATTATTTAGTAGCTTTGAGGGTGCTTAGACTTTAATCAAAGGACTAATTAATCAACCTAAATTTGAGAATTTTGGTGACTTGGTCTTTATAGGTTCGAAAATTTAGTCTATTCCCTTGTGAGATTTTGTTCATACGAAAATTCACATCATGAACTCCACTCTTAGGAATGCACAGTTTGTTGTTCCTAAATAAGAAACCATCTTGAATTGTGTAGTTTCTTGAGGGGTGTTGATATTTTGTAGCAAAATCTAAATCACTGACATATAATTCCTTCAAGCGCTCAAATCCTAAAACTCTAGTATCAATCATAGCAAAATGATCTCCTTGATAAAGCATCAACTACCACATTATTCTTGCCTTCCTTGTACCAGGATAAAAAGTGAAAGATTGGAGAAATTCCACCCAATTGGCATGTCTGTGGTTGAGCTTCAGTTGACCATTAATATATTTCAAGGCTTCATGATCTGAATGTAGAATAAAAGGTTTAGGGTGTAGGTAGTGAGACCAATCATCCAGTGCTCGAACAATGGCATAAAATTCTCGATCATAATTGGAGTAATTCAATTTGCGCCACTCATTTTCTCACTGAAATACGAAACAGACTTCTTTTCCTGAATTAGAACTGCTCCAATGCCCAAACCACTAGCATCACATTCAACCTCAAATAGCTTACCAAAATAAGGCAACACAAGGGATAGGTGCGTTGCACAGTCTCTCTTTCACCTCATCAAAATCCTCTTGAGTTGATGATTCCACTTAAACTCACCTTTCTTCAGCAATTCAGTAATAGGAGCCATGATGGTTGAGAAGTTTCGTATGAATCTCCTGTACAACGAGGCTAAACCATGAAAACTCCTGACTTCATGCATATTGGTAGGTATCTTCATAGTTTTCACAGCTTCAACTTTGGAGGAATCCACCATAATACCTGCGCCACTTACAATATAACCAAGGAAAACAATCTTTTCCTGCAAGAAGTCACACTTTTCCAATTTTCCATACAATTTCTGCTCGCGTAACTTACTAAACAACCGCCTCAAATGATCTAGGTGCTCATGTATGTCTCTCTATACACAAGAATATCGTACAAATAGACAACAATAAACTTGTTTAGAAAAGGCCTCAATACTAATTCATCAACCTCGTGAACGAACTATGTGCATTGCATAGTCCAAAAGGCATAACCAACCACTCATATAGACCCTATTTAGTCTTAAAAGCAGTCTTCCATTCATCACCTTCAAGAATTTTCATCTGATGATAGCCACTTCTCAGATCTATTTTAGAAAACATGCCTACTCCATGTAGTTAATCCAACATATCCTCAAGTCTAGGCATAGGGTATCTATACTTGATGGTTATGTTATTAACTTCCCTAGAATCAATACACATCCTCCAAGAGCCATCTTTCTTAGGTACTAGTAAACCAGGAACTGCGCATGGACTCATTGATTCACGAACTAACCCTTTTTCCATCAATTCATCAATCTGGCGCTGGAGTTCCTTAGATGCCTCAGGATCATATCTATGAGAAGGCTTATTAGAAATAGGTGCACCAGGAATAAAATCAATAGCATGTTCAATTCCTCGAATTGGGGGGGAGTTCATCAGGCAACTCATCAGGAAGCACATCAGCAAACTCTTCAAGTAAAGGACTGGGGTGCAAATCTATAGATACCTTATCTGAAGTTGTGTCCTTTACAAAGAGAATATATGAAGGGTTCCCTTGTTCCACCTCCTTCTCAAATTCTTTAGCAGAAAGGAATAAATTTGTTGTTTCAGGTCCTTTCCTGCAGATGGAGTCAATGGTAAGAGATTTATTCGTTTCTTACCCTTCAATACAGAACAAACATTCGACTCTCCATTATGTTACACCTTTCTATAATACATCCACGGTCCTCTCAGAAGCAACTGGGACGCAGTCATAGGCACAACATCACACCACAATTCGTCATTATACAGTCCAATTGTGAAATTGATCAGCGCTTGCTTCTTTACTTCAATCCCCTTTGTTTCATCAAGCCAGTTCAAATTATAAGGACTTTTATGGTCTCTTTGCGTCAATTTTAGTCTTTTTACCTGATCTTTAGAGGCTACATTCCTGCAAGACCCACTATCAATGATCAAATTGCCTAGATATTGACCAATCTTGCAAATACTGTGAAATAAGCTTTCTCTCTGTGTTGCATGTGGTTCTACTGCTGAATGCAAGGCTCTTCTAACAACAAAAGCTTTGTCGCGTTGTACCAATGGAGGTTGATTCACAGTTTCTAGAGTGTCTTCATCAGTATCCTCCCCTCCCTGGTTTTGAATGATGTACTCATCATCTTCAACCACAATCTGGTAAATTTCTTCCTCAGTTGCCGATAATATGGTCTGTTTCATTGCCAATGTGTGCCTAGAGGAACATGAGAAAGAAATATGACCATAAGATTGACATTTTGATATGAATCAGTTCAATTATGTAAACACAAGCAAAGTAATCAACTTCGAAGGTTTGATGGATGCTAACAAGAACAATGCAACCTTAGGTGAATTAGTAGCCTTTGGTGACACAAGGCAATTGGGTGCATCCAAGGCAAGCATTTTTGTGTGTATGGTCACATGCAAGAGATGGGAGTAATAATAATAATAGTGTTTATTATAGTGTTTTTGCCTATAAGGTTTTTTTCCACTACAATTGCTAGGGTTTTTTGTCATTTTAGGCATAGGTGCTTTCATTTCTTGTTGAGTCTTGGTCATCATAATTATCATAAAATGCATCAAGAATGGTTTGTTGAAGGTTTCTTGATTAAAATATTGAATCTTGAAGCATTTCTTGAAGTTCTCAAAAATTGGTGCAAAAATTGGCGAAGCACAATGGTGTGATTTTGTGACGATTTCAAGAATGTTGGGCATCAAGCAAATTCTGTGATTCTTTAGCTATAACTCTGATGATTATCTTCTTAATTAGTTATTTACTTAGTTTTTAGGATATTTTCTTGATTTGATAAGTTTGTTAGAGTTTATTAGCAAGATAAGGTCAACATGCAGTGATGATATGGCATTCTTATCTTGTGAGTCTTGTTTGAGTCATGTAGTTTGAATTTATCCTTGTTTGTCCATGTTTTTTTGGTTGTTTTGAGTCTGAATCACAGGCACAAAGTTAGGTTTGGAGAAGGGTGCTGCAATGTGCAGGGAAGATTATGTGATATCATTATTGATACAGGAAGCTGCACTAATGTCTTGTCTACATTACTAATCGATAAGTTAGATATGCATTCACAACCCCATCCACAGCCTTATAAACTTCATTGGCTCAGCAACACCAGTCTGTCCTATAGACGTGTCATATATTACTCGGGAGGCCCTGGCAGTATGATAGGTTTGTGAAGTTCAATGGGAGGACTAATGTGTATATTGTTCGCAACATGTTAAGGAGAAGACATATGCATTGAAACCTTTAATGACTTCTAAAGCCTAATAAGGAATGGGGAATTCGAAAGGAGCCTTGTTGATTGGTGGAAAGGAGTTGGAGAAGGAAGTCAATGATCTGGATTTTGGGTAGTACTCGCAAACACACTCAAAACTGACGTTTTTTTTTTTGTCAATTAAACTCTCCACTCGTGGATTGATTTAATTGAAGAATAATTAATTAACACACTCCTGTAATTAATTAAATAGGTTCTAAATTTGTTAATCACTCCTGACTCACAAATTTATGATGGAAATTTCGAACAAATTGATATCCACAATTTGAGCAAATTTATAGAAAAATGTATTGAAAAAATTCAATTCATAAAACTCAATTAGTTTACAACCTAATGTTGAGATTATTTATCGGTATAATCATCAACAAAATCCTAATTAAAATCAGCTAATAAACACGTGAAAAATAGGAAATAACCCCCACTTGTGCAACTTGCAGAAGTTGCTCAACAAACTAAAGATAAGATTGCCACATCATCATGGAACTTACACTTTGATCCTATCTTTCCTAACAAACTCTAACTAACTAATCAAGAAATTATCCTAAAAACTTGACTAAATAATTAATAAACAAGATAATCATCAGAAATTATCCTTAAAATCATGAAAATTTTTTGGTGCCCAAGATTGCCAAAAATCGTCAAAATACACGCCCCTATTTTCGTCAATTTTTTGCGCAATTTCAAGTTTCTTCAAGAACTTCAAGAATGCTTCAAGATTCAGTCTTTTAAACAAGAAACCATTCTTCATGTATTGTAGTATTTATGATGATCAAGACACCACAAGAACTAATAATAATAATGTCCAAAATGAGAAAACCCTATCAAGTGAAATGAGAAAAAACTCAAGGACCAAACCAACTTGTTCCCTGTAACCGTCATGTGTTTCCATCCTGTGAGTGTACTAATTAGAGTTACTATCACTTAACTTAACTAATGGCTCACTCCACTAGTGACAAGCATATTGATGGTTAATAGTTAATAGTGTTGGCTAGGAAGCCACCACCATCACATGTCTCCACGGTGTTAGTGTTCATCATTATCATTGTCACCCATACCTGTGATTTATCATTGTCAAACCCAATAGGATTTATTAGTAGGTTGATTGGCTCATCCACTATTGGTGTATCATCACAAATATTCAAATTCACATCATTTTTCCCCTGGTTGAAAAGAATTTGCCCTCAAATTCACCTCATCATAGTATGATGAGAGATCCCCAATATTGAAAGTAGCACTCACATTACCATACTCATCAGACAAATCAATTTTACAGGCATTATCTCCATATACTTCAATCACCTCAAAAGGTCCATCAGCTCTTGGCATCAATTTAATCTTCCTTTTATGAGGAAAACGTTCCTTTCTGAGATGTATCCATACCAAATCACCAGGTTTAATTTGAAAACATGTTGATTACTTTTCTTGTTGGACCGCCTCCTGTAGATTTCATTCATCTTATAAATCTTCTTCTTAACTGATTCACACGTTTTATTGAAGATTTCCACTCTCTTTTGCGCATCTGTATGTATCTCATCTCTACCCAAAGGAATCAGATCAATAGGCATACATGGATTTAATCCCATACACAATTTCCAATGGGGAATGTTGTTGCTAAAGCAATGAGGTGGGGTAGGGACTATGAGGATTTTGCTGACGTAGACTGGATGCGTGAATGGATTGGTTGCCCGTTGACGTACCCTCCAAGTACCTGAAAAAAAGGGACAATAATCCTCGTAGGATTATTTCCCCCTCCGATGCTTAAGTAAGTATTTGAAGGAGAGTAAGTGAACAATAATCAACAAGTAAACAATTCTAGAGAGAAGTTTTAGAGAGAAGTTTTCCCTTTTTAGTAAGTGTTTTTGTCTTGATCTTGAGTGTACCTTTTATCAGAAATTTTTGGACTATTTGATGTGTAAACAAATAGGTAAACTTGTTCACAATGGGTTAAGAATGCGAGTAATATTTTTAGATCACAGAAGGAATAATATTTTGGAGTAATCAAGAAAGTCTAGGGGAACTCTCACCCTTAACTTGAGGATATAACAAGGAGGAACTCTCACTCACTTGTTTGGGCGTAGTAGTGTTTAGGAAACTCTCAACCTAGACGACAACTACAAGTTTAGCTTTAGGAACTCTCACTAAAACTACACTCCTTCAAATTTGAGACACTCTCGAATTTGGGCAAATAACTTTAACTTACACAAGTCAAAATTAACAAACAAACTTAAAAGTTTAGGCAATATTCTGATCTGATGTTCATTCCTAATTTGCACGCTATTTATAGCCTTAGTACATCATCTACTTGCATCTTTACTTAGCTAAAATAAACAACAATTCAGCAATTGTAAAACTGAAATAAAGGGCAGATTAATTGGCTCATAACCGTCCAAATTAATTCCCCATTACAACTGAATATTTTCCTACTTAAGAGAGCTTAAAATAAGGAAAGAATAATTCAAAATGTCCAGCAATTAACTCCAAAAACGTTGCATAAAGCTGTCCAGATTTCTTCCTTCAAAACTGCTCAAATTTGTCATTCAAATATTCCTTGATTTATGCCTTGTAACAGCCACGAATTGACCCCTCATTCAAGCCTCTTTATTCAGCAAATAAACCTGATTTAAACAGCTCATAACTCCCCTTTAAAAGAGTTTAAAAACCTGCTTAAAATTCATCATTCAATCAGCCCTTGATTTACGCTTGTAACTTCTCAAAATTAATTCCCACTTTAAGCTACTTTATTCAACCAATAAATCAGTAGAAAACACCTAAAATAAACCGTCCAAAGAGTTTAAAATGCAGCTTGAAACTCTCCTTGAAACACGCCTCAAAACAGCCATGCATTAATCCTTAAAACGGCTAAAATTTAACTCCCCAATCTGATTGGAATTACTCCATATAACTGTCCATTTTCACTTGAATAAGGTAGGAATATTTCATGCTAATTATCTCCATCTTTAAAGTAATTAGTTACACTTAGCAAGGTGCACCCTCTTGCAGACTTACTCGGACCATGCACATCAAACTCCATAGGAGTACCCTCGAACAAGGACTTAGACAAAATTAACTCCCTTGCATGGACTTGGTAACCTGAATTATACGTACCTTGGCCATCTTGGTCATCTTCCCCTTCTTCAAAAGGAATTGTCCTCAATTCTTCATCACCATAGTATGGTGCAAGATCTCCCACATTGAACGTGCTTGAAACTCCATACTTGCCTCTCAAATCAACCTTGTAGGCATTGTCATTAACCTTTTCCACCACCTCAAATGGACCCTCTGCCCTTGGCATGAGTTTGTTCTTCCTTTGATTGGGAAACCTCTCCTTCCTCATGTAGATCCACACCAGGTCACCAAATTCAAAGCTTCTCACGTTCTTGACCCTTTTGTTGGCTTGCTTCTTGTAGACTTCATTAGCTTTCTCAATGTTCTTTCTCACCTCTTTATGGATTTTGATCATGAACTCGGCTTGCTCTTTGGCACCTCCATGCACGAACTTGTCTTGTGGTAGAGCAATGAGATCAATTGGAACATAGGGATTAGAACCATAGACTACTTCAAAAGGAGAGTACTTTGTAGTAGTACTAGGAGTCCTATTATAAGCAAACTCGGCATGAGCTAGCCTGATATCCCAATCTTTGGTGCTCTTACTAACCAAGGTCCTAAGCAAAGAACCTAGCACTCTATTCACCACCTCGGTTTGACCATCTGTTTGTGGGTGATGTGAAGTAGAAAATAGCAACTTGGTTCCCATCAAGCGCCACAAAGACTTCCAAAAATGACTAACAAACTTTGTGTCTCGATCAGAAACAATGGTGCGTGGAACCCCATGGAAACGCACTATCTCATCAAAGTATAACTTGGCCACCTTCATAGCATCTTCAGTTTTGTGACAAGGAATAAAGTGAGCCATCTTTGAAAAACGATCAACCACCACCATTATTGAGTCCTTACCCCTTTGAGTTCTAGGTAAAGCCACATTAAAATCCATGCTTATGTCCTCCCAAGGTCTCTCTAGAATCGGCAATGGTTTGTAAAGACCCTTATGAAACACCATCTTTGCCCTTTGATAAGTAGAGCAACGAGCTGCAACATGGTGGACAGTAGACAACATGTTAGGCCCATAAAAGTGAGCTTGAAGAAGCTCCATAGTCTTTTGAACTCCAAAATGACCAGCTAGACCACCTCCATGTGCCTCATGAATCAATAAGCTTCGAATTGGGCACTTAGGAATGCATAATCTATTTCCCTTGAAAAGAAAATCATTTTGTAAGGAAAATAAATCATAAACTCCATTCACGCATTTCTCCAAGATAGCCTTGAAATCATCATCTTCCTTGTAGTATTCTTTGATCAATTCGAACCCAAGGATCTTAGCTTCAATAACTCCAAGTATGCCTCCTAGATAAGGAATCCGCAACAACATTTGCCCTTCCACTCTTGTATTTGGATGAAAAGTTAAATGTTTGCAAGAACTCCACCCACTTAGCATGCCTTGAATTCAACTTCTTTTGGCCATGTATGAATCTCAAAGACTCATGATCAGAATGTAATATGAATGGTTGTGGCCTCAAATAATGTGACCAATGATCCAAAGCCCTCACCATTGCATAGAACTCCTTGTCATAGGTGGAATAATTCAGCTTGCCTTGGCTCAATTTCTCACTAAAGTACGCAATTGGACGCCCCTCTTGAATCAACACGGCACCAATTCCCCTCCCACTTGCATCACATTCAACTTCAAATGGCTTTGAGAAATCTGGAAGTGCTAGGATTGGTGTGTTGCACATCTTCTCCTTGACCTCTTCAAATGCCTTTTGAGCTTGAGGAGTCCACTCAAATGAACCCTTCTTGTGCATCGGTATGGGAACCATGAGAGTGCTAAAATTGCGAATGAACCTCCTATAAAAGGAAGCTAATCCATGGATGAGCGCACCTCCGTGAGTGTCTTGGGACTAGGCCATGATTGAATAGCCTCAATCTTGCTAGGATCAACTTTCACGCCTTCACCTGAAATAGTAACCAAGAAAAGTAACCTCATATAGCATAAAATTACATTTTTCAAGTTTTCCATACAATTTTTGCTTTCTTAATAGGGTGAAAACTTCAAATAAATGTTTCAAATGTTCATCCCCATTCTTGCTATAAATGAGAATGTCATCAAGGTACACCACCACGAACTTGCCAAGGAAAGGCCTCAACACCTCGTTCATTAACCTCATGAAAGTGCTAGGAGCATTGGTGAGCCCAAATGGCATGACAAGCCACTCATACAAACCGTGCTTAGTCTTGAAAGCAGTCTTCCATTCATCCCCTTCTCTCATTCGAATTTGATGGTAGCCACTCCTCAAATCAACTTTGGAGAAGACATTAGAACCACTCAATTCATCAAGCATGTCATCAAGCCTTGGGATAGGAAACCTGTACTTGATAGTAATGTTATTAACAGCCCTACTATCAATACACATACGCCATGTACCATCCTTTTTAGGAACCAAAAGAGCAGGAACAGCACAAGGACTCATAGACTCACGCACATACCCCATACTCATCAACTCCTCTATTTGACGTTGTAACTCCTTAGTTTCCAAAGGATTACACCTATAGGCAGGTTTGTTAGGCAAAGGAGCACCAGGAATGAGATCAATTTGATGTTCAATCCCCCTCAAAGGTGGTAACCCAATAGGTAACTCATCCGGAAAAACATCCTCAAAGTCCTTAATCAATTTAGCCAATTTAGGGTTTTGACTAACAAAATTTTCGTGGACTTCTTTAGAGTACAACAAGTATAACTCATCCTCACCATCAATCTCCCTTTCAAATTCCTTAAGAGTAAGTAATGACACATCCTTAGATTGTTTTGGATTTTGAGACAAACGTGGGGGTGGTAAGGGGTGCAATTTTTTTTGTTTCCCATGGTGAGTTATAGTGTAAGTGTTAAGGTACCCATCATGTTGAGTTTTACGATCAGTTTGCCAAGGTCTACCAAGCAAAATATGACAAGCATCCATAGACACAACATCACACAATTGAGTATCATGATAAGACCCAATGGAAAAACTAACCATGCATTGTTTTCTAACCCCCGTGCTAGAATTAGAGTCTAACCAGCTCAATTTATAAGGATGTGGGTGATTTGTAGTTGTAAGTCCAAGTCTAGTTACCAAAGTTTTTGAAACCGTGTTGGCCTCACTACCACCATCAACAATCAAATCACATACCTCGCCTTTAACCTTGCACTTGGTGATGAAGATATGCTGCCTTTGTGGTGCTAAGGGCTCCTCAATATGAGCTTGCAACGCCCTTCTTACAACCAGATTTTGTTTGGCCTCTTCTTCTGGAAAACATTGATCTTCCTCCTCGTCTTCTTCAGTAGGATTCACATCCTCCACTTCTTCAATCTCGAAATCTTCCCAATTCACAGTTTGATTGGCAATAAGCTTCACCTCTTGCATGGTCAATGCCCTTGAATTAGGACAATCCTTCTTGAAGTGACCCCTTCCTCCACATTTGTAACAAACAATGTCACTTAGCTTGAAATCATTCTTGTCTTTCTTAGGTGGGTCATTGTTTTTGACAAGAGAAGAACCATCCTTGATAGGGAAGGTTGGTTTTCGTGCCACTTGAGGAATGTAGGTAGACTTCTTTTTCTTCCTCTTTGAATCAAATTTTACCACAAGTTTGCAAGCTTCAACAAAGGTTAAATTGGTGTAACCTTTCAGTCTTTCTTGCAACTCTTGGTCCAAGCCAGCCACAAAACACCCCATTTTGAGTTCTTCATTCTCCGTGACTTCACACACAATTGCAAGTCTATCAAACTCCTGGATGTAGTCCTCAACAGGATCACCATTTTGTTGTAAAGTGCTCCACTTCACATATTGGCTTTGTTTGTAATTGTGAGGAATAAAACGATCCCTCATTCTTTTCTTTAGTTTGCTCCAAGTAGAGATGGAAGCTTTTCCCCTAAGGGTACGCCCCCTTTGTTCTCCTTGCAACCAACTATCACCATAGCCTTTCAATTTGACTTTGGCAACTTTATATCTTNTTTTATATCTCTGCTCCTCTTCTTGAATATCCTTGTACTCAAAGTATCTCTCCAAGGATTTCTCCCACTCCAAGTATTTCTCTGGATCAAGGATGCCATCAAAAGCAGGAATGTCCACCTTGAGACTTCGATCTTCCCTCCTAGGTGGAGGATCTTCACCATGATCTCTTCTATCTTGTTCGTTCATGAGCCTTGCCATAAAGGCACCAAGGTTCCCTTGTAGATTGGTATTTGTTTCGGCCAACCTCTCTTGACTAGCAATTGATCGATTTAGAGCATCCAAAGCCACCCTCAAGTCTTGATTCTCTCCCATGGTATGTAGGTATTCGTCCCCTTTGGAAGAATTTTAGAAAACTCCCCCCCTACCTGACGCGCCAAATGATGTGTAAACAAATAGGTAAACTTGTTCACAATGGGTTAAGAATGCGAGTAATATTTTAAGATCACAGAAGGAATAATATTTTGGAGTAACTAAGAAAGTCTAGGGGAACTCTCACCCTTAACTTGAGGATATAACATGGAGGAACTCTCACTCACTTGTTTGGGCGTAGTAGTGTTTAGGAAACTCTCAACCTAGACGAATACTACAAATTTAGCTTTAGGAACTCTCACTAAAACTACACTCCTTCAAATTTGAGGCACTCTCGAATTTGGGCAAATAACTTTAACTTACACAAGTCAAAATTAACAAACAAACTTAAAAGTTTAGGCAATATTCTGATCTGATGTTCATTCCTAATTTGCACGCTATTTATAGCCTTAGTACATCATCTACTTGCATCTTTACTTAGCTAAAGTAAACAACAATTCAGCAATTGTAAAACTGAAATAAAGGGCAGATTAATTGGCTCATAACCGTCCAAATTAATTCCCCATTACAACTGAATATTTTCCTACTTAAGAGAGCTTAAAATAAGGAAAGAATAATTCAAAATGTCCAGCAATTAACTCCCAAAACGTGGCACAAAGCTGTCAAGATTTCTTCCTTCAAAACTGCTCAAATTTGTCATTCAAATATTCCTTGATTTATGCCTTGTAACAGCCGCGAATTGACCCCTCATTCAAGCCTTTTTATTCAGCAAATAAACCTGATTTAAATAGCTCATAACTCCACTTTAAAAGAGTTTAAAAACCTGCTTAAAATTCATCATTCAATCAGCCCTTGATTTACGCTTGTAACTTCTCAAAATTAATTCCCACTTTAAGCTACTTTATTCAACCAATAAATCAGTAGAAAACACCTAAAATAAACCGTCCAAAGAGTTTAAAATGCAGCTTGAAACTCTCCTTGAAACACGCCTCAAAACAGCCATGCATTAATCCTTAAAACGGCTAAAATTTAACTCCCCAATCTAATTGGAATTACTCCATATAACTGTCCATTTTCACGTGAATAAGGTAGGAATATTTCATGCTAATTATCTCCATCTTTAAAGTAATTGGTTACACTTAGCATGGTGCACCCACTTGCGGACTTACTCGGACCATGCACATCAAACTCCATAGGAGTACCCTCGAACAAGGAATTAGACAAAATTAACTCCCTTGCATGGACTTGGTAACCTGAATTATACGTACCTTGGCCATCTTGGTCACTATTTATAGCCTCAAGTACAATTTCTTACCCACTGAGATTGCGACATTTGTCATCATCTCTTTGATTACCTTCCTTCATTTGCCTAATGGGCTTTTAGCAAAGAACTTTTAAGGCCCCATGGTTTGTTTTTAGCTCTTTTTCATTGGCGAATAAGGGCTTGACATGTGGCAAATGTGGGATTACATATGGACTAGTCATAAGCTAACACGTGGCAGTGTGGGGCCCAGTTAAGGCAACCTCATCACTGCCACGTGGCAATCCCATGCTGGCATTCTAAGGACTCGTGGTCCAATTGTGAGATGACACGTGGCCGTGTAGGGTCCACTCATGGCAGACTCATCACTGCCATGTGGCAATCCCATGTCATCATTTTGTAACAAAAATAGGGACACGTGGTCCACTCAGAGGCTGACACATGGCAGTTTACTTGCCATGCCACATCAGGGAATGTCCTATGGTGGATGAAATAGCCCTGTTATAAGCAATTTCAGCATGGCATAGGCTCACATCCCAATCCTTATGTGTCTTACTCACAAGCCCACGTAATAAGGTGCCCAAAGTTCTATTTGTTACTTCGGTCTGCCCATCTGTTTGGGGTGATGAAAAGTACTAAAAAGCAGCTTGGTACCAACCATCTTCCACAAACACTTCCAAAAGTGACTCAAAAATTTCGAATTTCTATGAATTACCACACTTTCAGGAATTCCATGTAGCTTCACAATCTCCTTAAAGTATAGATCAACAACATGTTGAGCATCATCTGTTTTATTCATGGCCACAAAATGCGCCATCTTAGAGAATCTGTCAACCACTACCATTATTGAATCTTGTCCCCTCTATGTCCTTGGTAACCCAATTATGAAATCCATACTGACACTATCCCAAGGTGTATCAGGAATAGGTAATGGCGTGTAAAGTCCTTTGACAAAGGTAGATTTCGCCCTTTGACAGGTAGCACATCTGGATACTACTGATTGAATATCACCCAACATCTTAGGCCAATAAAAACATTCACTCACCATATCATAGGTCTTGTGCATTCAAAAGTGTCCAGCAAGTGCACCACTATGAGCCTCTTGTATCAACAATTCACGTACTCCACTTTTAGGAATGCACAGTTTATTGTTTTTGAATAAGAAACCATCCTGAATTGTGTAGTTTCTAAAAGGATGTTGATATTCTGAAGCAAAATCTGAATCACTAGCATGCAATTCCTTCAAGTGCTCAAATCCCAAGACTCTTGTATCAACCATAGTAAGTAAATATGCTCTCCTTGACAATGCATCAGCTACCACATTATTCTTGCCTTCTTTGTACCTGGATGAAAAAGTGAAAGATTGGAGAAATTCCACCCACATGGCATGTCTGTGGTTGAGCTTCTGTTGACCATTGATATACTTCAAAGCTTCATGATTTGAATGCAAAATAAATGGCTTAGGGCGCAAATAATGAGACCAATGATCAAGTGCTAGAACAATGGCATAAAATTCCCGATCATAATTGGAGTAATTTAGTTTGGCGCCACTTAACTTCTCACTGAAGTATGAAATAGGCTTCCTTTCCTGAATTAGTACTACCCAGTGCCTAGACTACTTGCATCGCATTCAACCTCAAACAGTTTATCAAAATCAGGCAACACCAGGAATGGTGCATTGCAAAGTCTCTCTTTCACCTCATCAAAGACTTCCTGTGCTCGTTGATTCCAGTTAAATCCTCCTTTTTCCATCAATTCAGTGGCTGGATCCATGATAGTAGAGAAATTTTCAATTAATCTCCTGTAGAATGAAGCTAGGTCATGAAAACTCCTGACTTCATGAGCATTGGTAGGTATTTTCCCAGTTTTAACAGCTTCAACTTTGGACGGATCTACCATAATACCTGCGCCCCTTACAATGTACCCAAGGAAAACAATCTTTTTCTGTAAGAAGTCATACTTTTCGAGTTTTCCATAAAGTTTCTGTTCACGTAACTTTTCAAATAGTTGCCTTAGATGGTCTAGATGTTCATGAATGTCTTTGCTGTAAACAAGAATATCATCTACATAGACAACAATGAATTTCTTCAGAAACGGGGTCTTAATACCTCATTCATCAATCTCATAAACGAACTTGGTGCATAGCATAGACCGAAAGGCATCACCAACCACCGAAAGGCATCACCAACCGAAAGACATCACCTTTACTCATAAAGGTCGGAACTGCACAAGGACTCATTAATTCTCCAACTAGCGCTTTCTACATTAATTAATCAATCTGGCGTTGTAGTTCTTTCGATGCCTCAGGATCACACTTGTATGCAGGTTTATTAGGAATTGGTGCGCCGGGTATAAAGTAAATTGCATGTTCAATTCCTCTGATTGGGGGTAGTTCATCAGGCAATTCATCAGGAAATACGTCAGCAAATTCCTCAAGTAAAGGTGTGAGGCGCAAATCAGATGATATTTTATTTGATGTTGCTTCCTTTACAAAAAGAATAAATGCTGGGTTCCCTTGCTCCAATTCTTTCTCAAATTCCTTAGCAGAAAGGAATAGATTTGTTTTGGTCTGGACTTTTCTTGTAGATGGAGTCAAAGGTAGGAGATTGGTGCGTTTCCTATCCTTCAAAACAGTATATACATTCCATTCCCCATTATGTTGCACCTTTCTATCATATTGCCACGAACTTCCTAGGAGCAATTGGCATGCAGTCATGGGTACAACATCACACCACAATTCGTCATTGTACAAACCAATGGTGAAATTGATTAGTGCTTGTTTCCTTACTTCAATCTCTTTTGTATCATCAAGCCAATTTTATTTTATAGGGATTGATATCATCTCTCTGTGTCAATTTCAACCTTTTTACTACCTCTTTTGAAGCCACATTGGTGCAGGATCCACTGTCAATGATCAAATTGCAAAGGTAAGGACCAATTTTGTAGACACTGTGAAATAGACTCTCCCTCTGGGTTGCATGTGGTTCCACAGCTGTATGTAATGTTCTCCTAACCATAAAGGCTTCGACACCCTGTATCAATGGAGGCTGATTCACAGTTTCTAGGGTGTCATCATCAGAATCCTCCCCTCTGTGGTTTTGAACGATATCTTCATCATCTTCGACGACAATGTGATACATTTCGTCCTCAGTGGCCCATAATTAGGCCTGTTCCATTGTTAATGTGCGTTTTGATGCACAACCAGAAGCAATGTGACCCAAGCCTTGACATTTAAAACATCTCCTGCGATCTTCATATTCTGCTTTAGAAATCACCTTTTTTGGTTTATCCCCTAAAGAGCTCGGTGTTGCAGATGTTTGTGGGGTTTGTGGTGGTTGATTTACTTTGGCATTAGTATTCGAAGGAGTGTAGGGAGTTTTACCAGTGGTAGGCACGAAATTTCGTGTGGTGTCTCCCTTTATACGCTTTTCTACTTTTAAAGCCAACTTGCAGAGATCATCAAAGGTATGATATTGAGCCAGATTAACTTCCTTATCAATATTTCTGTTCAATCCCTTCAAAAATCTCGCCATTTTCATGTGTTCCCTTTCCTCTAAATCACAAAGCAAGGGTAATCTTTCAAACTTTACAATATAATCACGCACACTCATAGTGTTCTGATATAGAGAAGTCAACTTAACATAATTTTTCTATTTAAAATCAAAAGGCACATATTTGTCATGCAACTTCTTTTTGAGGTGAGACTAGGAAACTATTTCGGCTTTCTTTTGGCGTTTCCTTTTTGCTTTGACGCCCTCATACCATAAACTAGTAGTTTTGGTCAATCTGATATTAAGCAATTTTAAAGATTTTTTATCATCAAAACCTTTACATTCAGCAATCTTTTCCACTTGTCGTTCCCATTTAAGATAGTCACCTAGGGAACCTTGGCCTATGAAGTCATCAAGTTTAATGCCACGATCATCAAACTTGTTTTTGATTTTTGAACGTCTTTTAGGGGAGTCAGAAGAAGAAGACGAGTGCGAATCTGCTTCATCATCATCATCAACACGAAAATAGTGTATGGATTGAGGATCAAGTTTTCGTTGGAATTATTCATCATAAACATCAATTCGAACATTATCCTGTTTTTGTCTCACGTCCATAGCCTCTAATTTTGTCATCGTATCTTTAATAAGTTGTGTCAAATTTGAATCTCCCATGATGGATCGAAAAAACCTTGAAATCTGATACCAAATTGATGTGGATTTTAAGGAGTACACGCAAATACAACTCAAAATTCACGTTTTTTTGTCAATTAAACTTTCCACTCCTTGATTAATTTAATTGAAGAATAATTAATTAACACACTCTTGTAATTAACTAACTACGTTCTGAATTTGTTAATCACTCCTGACTCACAAATTTATGATGGAAATGTCGAACAAATTGATATCCACAATTTGAGCAAATTTTCGGAAAAATGTATTGAAAAAATTCAATTCATAAAACTCAAATAATTTAGAACCTAATGTTGAGATTATTTATCGGTATAATCATCAACAAAATCCTAATTAAAATCAGCTAATAAACACGTGAAAAATTGGAAATAAGCCCCACTTGTGCAACTTGCAGAAGTTGCTCAACAAACTAAAGATAAGATTGCCACATCATCATGCAACTTACACTTTGATCTTATCATTCCTATCAAACTCTAATTAACTAACTAATAAAGAAATTATCCTAACAACTTGACTAAATAATTAATAAACAAGATAATCATCAGAAATTCTCCTAAAAATCATGAAAATATGTTGGTGCCCAAGATTGCCAAAAATCGTCAAAATACACGCCCCTTTTTCGTCAATTTTTTGCGCAATTTCAAGATTCATCAAGAACTTCAAGAAATGCTTCAAGATCCAATCTTTTAATCAAGAAACCTTCAAGAAACCATTCTTCATGTCTTTTAGCATATTTATGATGATCAAGACTCCACAAGAACTAATAATAATAATGTCCAAAATGAGAAAACCCTATCAAGTGAAATGGGAAAAAACTGATTGACCAAACCAACTTGTTCCCTTTGACCACCATGTGTTTCCATCCTGTAAGCGCATTAATTAGAGTTACTATCACTTAACTGAACTAATGGCTCACTCCATCAGTGACAAGCATATTGATGGTTAATAGTTAATAGTGTTGGCTAGGAAGCCACCACCATCACATGTCTCCACATTGTCAGTGTTCATCATTATCATTGTCACCCATAGCTGTGATTTATCATTGTCAAACCCAATAGGATTTATTAGTAGGTAGATTGGCTCATTCACTATTGGTGTATCATCACAGATATTCAAATTCACATCAGTCAAGGAAACTGGCGTGGCTTTTATGCTCATGGCCAAGGAGGAAGAAGAAAAAACACACGCATTTCCACGTGCAGTGGCGCCATTATTGACTAAATTTGCAGATGTCATTCTTGAGGAATTGCCTCCTGGATTACCTCCAATTAGAGGTATTGAACATCAGATTGATTTGATTCCTGGTGCACAAATTCCTAATAAGCCTGCATATAGATGCAATCTTGAAGAAACAAAAGAAATTCAGAGGCAAATTGAAGATTTGATGGAAAGGGGTTATGTTAGGGAAAGTATGAGTCCTTGTGCATTACCAACATTGATAGTACCAAAAAAGGATGGGACATGGAAGATGTGTATTGATTCACGTGCAGTAAATAATATAACAATCAAATACAGGTTCCCTATACCTAAATTAGATGATTTGTTGGATGAATTGTATGGTTCTTAGGTTTTTTCGAAGATTAACCTGCGAAGTGGCTATCGCCAGATCATAATGAAAGAAGGTGATGAGTGGAAGACTAGTTTCAAAACGAAATTGGGTCTATATGAATGGTTAGTCATGCCTTTTGGAATGACCAATGCACCTAGAACTTTCATGAGATTGATGAATGAAGTACCGAAGCCCTTCATAGGAAAGTTCATAGTGGTTTATTTAGATGACATCTTGGTTTACAACACTTGTGTGAAGGATCATCTAAATCATATGAGGAGTGTCTTTGATACATTAAGGAAGCAGAAATTGTATGCCAAACTGGAGAAATGTTACTTTATGGTGCCTGTGACGGTTTTGGGTTACATAGTTTCGAAAGATAGGGTTTCTATTGATCAATCTAAGGTTGAAGCTATTAAATCATGGCCTGTACCCAAAAGTGTTACAGATGTGCATGCTTTCCATGGATTGGCTTCTTTCTATAGGAGATTCGTAAAGAATTTTTCGTATGTAGTTTCTCATATGACTGAATGTATCAAGAAGCACAAAGGGAAGTTTGAATGGACCACAGGGGCGCAAGAAGCATTCGATCTTATCAATGGTCAACATAAGTTGAATCCTTTCCATGCAAAGTGGGAAGAATTTTTACAATCTTTTCACTTTTCATCAAAGTATAAGACTGGCAAGACAAATGTTGTGGCAGATGCTTTGTCAATGAGATTTGCTCGTGTCTTGAATTTTAAGTTGCTTGGATTAGATCTTATCATAGAATACTATAAAAAGAATGAAAATTTCGGCCCTATTTTGGTGCAAATGACGAAGGGGGTTTTGGGTTCTTATGTGCTGATCGATGGTTTTCTATTCAAAGGAAATCTTTTATGTATTCCTAAGTGCACAATCAGAGAATTACTAGTGAGAGAAGCTCATGGAGGACGAAAACATTGATTATGTTGCAGGAGCATTTTTACTGGCCTAAGATGATTGCAGATGTTGAAGCTATTATTTCTCAGTGTGCTACTTGTCAGAAAGCAAAGGCATCTTTTCATCAAGGTTTGTATACTCCATTGGCTGTTCGAGAATTCTCTTTGGAGGATGTTTCTATGGATTTCGTAGTGGGGTTACCTAGAACAGGAAGAGGAAAAGATTCTATCATGGTGATGGTTGATAGATTCTCGAAAATGGCGTATTTTGTTCCTTGCCATAAAACAGATGATGCCATGAATGTAGCTGATCTTTACTTTCAAAAGATCATGAAGCTACATGGAGTGCCGAATACCATAGTCAGTGACAGGGATACTAAGTTTATGAGTTACTTCTGGAAATCACATTGGAGGTTGATAGGGACGAAATTGCAATTCGGTGAATTTTCTTATGAATTTAAAAACTCACAAAGGTAAATTAAATTTTCGAATTTCTAACGGTTGTGCCACCAAAATTCTTGAATTTAGATTGATTAACTAGTCTTTGATTAAAGCCTAGACACCCTCAAAGCCACTAATTAATCTCACAAGAGTATAGAGGAATAACCACCAACTCAACCAAAATTCCGGACTTTTTGCTATTTAGTGAATCATCAACAAAAATCCTAACTAAAAGCACTAAAATACACGCACAAAACAAAGGGGAATTCGTCCCACCCCCCCCCCCCCACACACAAGATAAGAATGCCACATCATCATGCATCTTGATCTTATCTTGCTAACAAACTCTAACAAACTTATCTAAACAAGATAATATCCTAAAAAACTTCACAAAAACCTAAAAAAAATTATCAACAAATTACAACCAGAAATACATAAACAATCAAAGAACCCAAAGCCATAAAAAATCGTCAAAATTTCCGCCAAGAAATGAGCTTCAATTTTGCGCATTTTTCAAGATTTTGCTTCAAATCTTCAAGAAACCTTTCAAGATCCAATCTTTTAACCAAGAAACCTTCAAGAAGTCATTTCCCATGTCTTTAAGGTTGTAAATAATGATCAAGACTCACCAGGAAATAAAAATTCAATGCCTAAAATGAGAAAAACCCTAACAAATGCAGTGGGAAAAAACCCATAGGCAAAAACCATGTTGTTCCCCAAAATCCACCATTCTTTTCTTGATTTGTGTGGCACCCTAGGTGTGTGTGATCATGCACACGCAAATCCCAAAAATTGATGCACCCATATGGCTTGTATCCCCATATGAAATTATTTCACCTATGGTTGCATCCTTGCCATTGACATCCAAATCTTCGAAGTTGATTGCATCCTTGTTAATCTTGTCACTGTTGTTCAAATTGATTACATTGTCATTCTTGTCATTAATGCTTGCATCATCCTCCCCTTCTTCAAAAGATTTTAACGTCAAACTTCGAAGTTGCTCATCAAGAATGTATGGAGATAAATCACCTGTATTGAAAGTAGCATACACTCCATTATCTCGTTGTAACTCAAGCTGATATGCATTATCACCAACTTTTTTCAAAATTTTGAATGGTCCATCACACCTAGGCATTAATTTATTTTTCCTCTAATTAGGAAATTATTTCTTCCTTAGATGTAACCAAACCAAATCACCTTCCTGATATTGACGTTGGCTCATATGCTTTTATTTGCACGAGTTTTATACTGGTCATTCACCTTTTCAATTCTTGCTCTGTCCTGGGCATGTATTTTCTGCATGCATTGAATTTTATCCAAAGCAGTCTTATGAACTAATTCACCTTTAGGAACATAAATGAAATCAATTGGCAACTTGGGATTGACTCCATAAACAACTTCATAGGGTGAATGTTTAGTTGCATAAGTGATTTGTTATAAGCGAACTCAGCATGCGCCAATTTTAAGTCCCAATACTTCAGAGTTTTGCTTACCAATCCAGGCAGTAGTACTCCACGAGTCTTCTTTGTTACCTCAGTTTGTGGATGATAGGAAGTACTAAAAAGCAATTTGGTTCCAACTAGCTTCCATAGTGATTTCTAGAAATAACTCATGAATTTTAAATCTCTGTCACTGACAATGGTTTTAGGTATCACATGCAATCGTATTACATCCCTAAAATATAGCTCTGCAACATTAACAGTGTCATCAATCTTACGGCAAGGTGTAAAATGTGCCATCTTCGAAAATCTGTCCACCACCACCATAATAGAGTCCTTATTTCGAGCAGTTCTAGATAGACCAACAATGAAATCCATTAATACATCTTCCTAGGGACCATCAGGAACTGGTAATGGTGTATATAGACGTTGATGAAATGTTGCCTTGGCCTTCTGACATATAGCGCATTGAGATATCACAACTTTCACATCTCCAATCATCTTAGGCCAGTAAAAATGTTCTTGCAACATGCTCAACGATTTAGCAATCCCAAAATGCCCTGCAAGACCTCCTCCATGCGCCTCACTCACTAACAACTCCCTAATTGAAAATTTAGTCACACACAACTGGTTCCCTTTAAATAGGAATCCATCATGCAACACATAAGATCCAACTACTCCACTCTCTAATTGTTGCATCACAGGACCAAAATCCATATCATAATCATAATATGTCTTGATTAGTTCTAAACCCAGTAGCTTGCAATTTAAAATACTAATCATTACATACCTTCTAGAAAGTGCATATGTTACCACATTAGACTTGCCATCTTTACATTTGGAGGAAAAATGAAAGGATTGAAGGAACTCAACCCACTTGGCATGTCAAGGATTCAGTTTCTATTGACCATTGATATGCTTCAGTGCTTCATGATTAGAATGCATGAAGAAATGATTAGGCCTTAAATAATGACTCCAATGATCCAGAGCTCTAACAATTGCATAAAACTCTTTATCCTAAGTGGAATAATTCAATCTAGCTCCATTCGATTTCTCACTAAAATAGGCAATTGCTCGTTTTCTCTGCAGTAAAACTGCGCCAATTCTCATATTTCTTGCATCTGTTTCAACTTCAAAAGATTTTGCGAAATCAGGCAATGCAAGAATAGGTGTGTGGTATAAAAAATCCTTTATTTTTTCAAAAGCCTTTTGCGCCTCTTTGGTCCACTCAAATTTCTTGTCCTTAATATGCACTCAGTCATACGAGCATTAATTGATGAGAAGTTTTTGACGAATCTCCTGTAGAATGAAGCCAAACCATGAAAATAACGAACCTCTGTGATACTCGTGGGTGTTGGCCATGATTTGATTGCTTCAACCTTAGACTAATCCACTGAAACTCCATCTTTTTAAACCACATATCCCAAAAAGACCACGCTGCCATAAAATAACACTTCTCCAATTTCCCATAAAGTTTGTGTTGCCTCAAAGTTTCGAAAACTTGCCTTAAATACTGTAGATGATCACCATTGCTTCTACTATAAATTAGTATATCATCTAAGTAAACAACAACAAACTTACCTAGGTATGGTTTCAAAACTTCGTTCATGAGCCTCATAAAGGTACTAGGTGCGTTGGTGTGTCCAAAAGGCATGACTAACTACTCATAGAGACCCAATTTAGTTTTGAAAGTTATTTTCCACTCATCTCCTTCTCTCATGCGTATCTGATGATACCCACCCCTCAAATCAATTTTAGAAAAAACCTGTGAGCCATACAATTCATCCAATAAATCGTCCAGCCTTGGGATTGGAAACCTTTACTTGATTGTGATGTTGTTGACATCCCTAGAATCAATGCACATGCACCAGGATCCGTCTTTTTTAGGAACAATAAGTGTTGGCACGGCACACGGACTCATACTCTCTCTAACATACCCCCTTTGCATCAACTCCTCAATCTGCCTTTGTATTTCCTTAGTCTCTTTGGGATTGCACCGGTATGCTGGTTTATAGGGAATCTAAGCACCTGGAATCAAGTCAATCTGGTGTTCAATGCCCCGAGTGGGAGGCAATCCTGGTGGCAAATCATCTGGAAATACATCTTCGAATTCTTTCAATAATGGTTGAAGAATTCGTGGGATTGCAGATGTTTCAAATCTCACTTCCTGGCCATTAACAGGAACACTTGCGGCAATTAGATAATTCCTTCTCCAAATCCTTAGGATTTGACAAGAATACTCCCTTTCTGTTCTCCACATTCATTTGCTTCCTGTCTTGCGCCACTTTAAGAGGTTTCAAAGCAATTGGCTTGTCATTTTCCTGTTTCTTGATAACATAGACATTGGCTCTCCCATTACAATTTACAAATCTATCATATTGCTAGGGTCTTCCAAGCAATATATGACAAGCATCCGTAGGGCAAACATCACACAATACAAAATCCTCAAACTGACCAATTTTGAAATTGACCAGGGTTCGTTTGGTCACCTTAACATCACTGATATTGCTCAGCCAATGCAACTTGTAAGGTTGAGGATAGTTGTGAGTAGGGTAGTCAAGCTTCTGAATCAGTAGGGTAGAGACCACATTAGTACAACTGCCACTATCAATAATCACATCACATAGTTTTCCCTGTACATTGCATGTGGTCACGAAAATTTTGTCCCTCTAGTTCTCTTCAACTGGTGTTGGCTTAGTCTGAAGAACCCTCCTGAAGACTAATGCCTGACCTTGCGTTTTAGCCTCTACTTCCTCCATATCATTGCTACTTTTCTCTTTCTAGGATACAGAATTTTCGTCCTCCCCTTCTTCAAGAAGAACATCTAAGTAACCATCCTCAATTTCCTGTGCTTCCCTGACCGTGATCGCCCTGGAACTGGGGCAATTGCGCTGTAGGTGTCCATATCCTTGTCACTTGAAGCACTTCCTCTTGTCATCAGGGATTGCAGATGGTTTAACTGGAGTGGTTGTGATGTGAATTTGAATATCAGTGATGAAACACCAACATAGGATGAGCCAATTAGCCTAATGGTAAAACCCATTGGTTTTATTACTGATAAATCATAGGTTTGGGTGACAATGGTGAATAATGTGGTAAGCACTGACCACGGTTATGGCTCCCTAGCCAACACATTTGTTTATTGGTGATTAATACGTTGTCACTGGTGGAGCGAGTCATTAACTAAGCTATGAATTATTATTAATGCACTCACAGGATTGATCACAGTGGTGGTTACAGGGAACAAGTTCGTTTGGTCCATGAGTTTTTCCCATTTCACTTGATAGGGTTTTCTCATTTTGGACATTATTATTTTTAATTCTTGTGAAGTCTTCATCATCATAAATATGCTAAAAGACATGAAGAATGGTTTCTTGAAGGTTTCTTGATTAAAAGATTGAATCTTGAAGCATTTCTTGAAGTTCTTGAAAGTTGTGCTAATATTGACGAGGCATGGTGGCGGAAATTTTTGACGATTTTAACTATCTTGGGCATCAAGCAATTTCGTGTTTTTTAGGATAATTTCTGATGATTATCTTGTTTATTAAATATCTAGTTAGGTTGTTAGGATATTTCTTGTTTAGCTAGTTAGTTAGAGTTTGTTAGGAAAGATAAGATCATAGTGCAAGTTGTATGATGATGTGTCAATCTTATCTTTAGTTTGTTGAGCAAGATTAGGATTTATTTTGCTAGTTTATGCGTGATTCTTTTGTAGATTCTACTTAGGATTTTGTTGTTGATTATACCTATAAATAATCTCAACAATAGGATGTAATTAATTAAGTTTTACACATTGAAAATTCAATACATTGAATTCTGAAATTTGCGCAAGTTTGTGAGTAAACTTTGTTCGAATTTTTCTTCGTAAATTTGTGAGTCAGGAGTGATAAACAAATTTAGATCCTAGTTAATTAATTATAGGAGTGTATCAATTAATTATCCTTCAATTAAATAATTTAGGAGTGGACAGTTTAATTGATAAACAACACGTGAGTTTTAAATTGTATTTGCAAGTACCACTTAAAATCCACATCAATTTGGTATCAGATTTCAAGGGTTTTTTCAATCCAACATGGGAGACTCAACTTTGACACAACTTATGCAAGACACGATGGCCAAACTAGAAGCTATGGACGTGAGACAAAAGCAAGATACTGTTCGAATTGATGTTTTGGCTCAACAATTCCAACGGAAACTTGATCCTCAATCCATACACTATTTTCGTGGTGATGATGATGATGAAGCAGATTCACACTCGTCTTCTTCTTCTGACTCCCCTAGAAGACGTTCAAAAGGCAAGCAACAGTTTGATTATCGTGGCATTAAACTTGATGACTTCACAGGCCATGGTTCTCCATTTGACTATCTTGAATGGGAACGCCAAGTGGAAAAAATTGCGGAATATAAAGGTTTTGATTATAGAAAGACCTTTAATATTGCATATATCAGATTGAAAAAAACTGTTGGATTGTGATATGAGGGCATCAAGGCCAAAAGAAAAAGCCAAAACAAAACCAAAATAGTTTCCTGGTCTCACCTCAAAAAGAAGTTGCGTGACAAATATGTACCTTTTGATTTTGATCAACAAAATTATGTCAAGTTGACTTCTCTATATCAGGGCACTACGAGTGTGCGTGATTATATTGCAGAGTTTGAAACGTTATCTTTGCTTTGTGATTTAGAGGAAAGGGAACACATGAAAATGGCGAGATTTTGGAAGGGATTGAACAGAAATATTGATAAGGAACTTGATCTGGCTCAATATCATACCTTTGATGATCTCTGCAAGTTGGCTTTTAAAGTGGAAAAGCGTATCAAGGGAGACACCACATGAAATTTCGTGCCTACCACTGGTAAAGCACCCTACACTCCTCAACATACTAATGCCAACGCAAATCAACCACCAAAAACATCACAAACATCTGCAACCCCGAGCCCTTTTGGAGAAAAACCAAAGAAAGTGGTTTCTAAAGAAGAATATGAAGATCGCAAGAGATGTTTTAAATGTCAAGGCTTAGGCCACATTGCTTTTGGTTGTACATCAAAACGCACCTTAACAATGGAACAGGCCAGATTATGGGCCACTGAGGATGAAATTTATCACATTGTGGTCGAAGATGATGAGGACATCATTCAAAACCAGGGTAGGGAGGATTCTGATGATGAGATCTTGAACCAACCTCCATTGTTCGAGCACTTAATCATTGGTCTCATTATTTGCGCCCAAAACCATTTATTTTTGCATTCCGATCATGAAGCTTTGAAGTATATCAATGGGCAACAAAAGCTCAACCACAGACATGCCAAGTGGGTGGAATTCCTCCAATCTTTCACCTCTTCATCCAGGTACAAAGAAGGCAAGAATAATGTGGTAGCTGATGCATTGTCAAGGAGAGCATATCTACTTGCTATGGTTGATACTAGAGTCCTGGGATTTGAGCACTTGAAGGAATTATATGTTAGTGATTCGGATTTTTCTGCAGAATATCAACATCCGTCTAGGAACTACACAATTCAGGATGTTTTCTTATTTAGGAACAACAAACTTTGCATCCCTAAGAGTGGAGTTTGTGAATTACTGATTCGGGAAGCTCATAGTGGCGCACTTGCTGGACATTTTGGGATTCACAAGACTTATGATATGGTGAGTGAATACTTTTATTGGCCTAAAATGTTGAGTGATATTCAATTAGTGGTTTCCAGGTGTGCTACATGTCAAAGGGCCAAGCCAACTTTTGTCAAAGGGCTCTACACTCCATTACCAGTTCCTGATACACCCTGGGATAGTTTGAGTATGGATTTTATAATTGGTCTACCTAGGACACAGCGGGGACCNCACAGCGGGGACGTGATTCTATAATGCTAGTAGTTGACAGATTCTTAAAGATGGCGCATTTTGTGGCCATGAATAAAACTGATGATGCTCAACATGTTGCTGATCTATACTTTAAGGAGATTGTGAAGCTGCATGGAATTCCCAGAAGTGTTGTGAGTGACAGGGATTCGAAAGTTTTGAGTCACTTTTGGAAGTTTTTGTGGAAGATGGTGGGTACAAAGCACCTTGTTACGTGGGATTGTGAGTAAGACACAAAAGGATGGGGATGTGCGCCTATGCCATGCTGAATTTGCTTATAACAGGGCTGTTTCATCCACCACAGGACATTCCCCATTCGAAATTGTGTATGGGATTAATCCATATATGCCCAATGATCTGATTCCTTTGGCTAGATATGAGATACATGTAGATGCGCAAAAGAGGGTGGAAATCTTCAACAAAACGTGTGAAGCAGTTAAGAAGAAGATTTCTAAGATGAATGAAATCTACAGGAGGCGGTCTAACAAGAAAAGAACTCAGCATGTTTTTAAACCAGGTGATTTGGTAAGGATACATCTCAAAAAGGAACGATTTCCCCATAAAAGGAAGAATAAATTGATGCCTAGAGTTGATGGCCCTTTTGAGGTGATTGAGGTATATGGAGATAATGCCTATAAAATTGATTTTCTTGATGAGTATGGTAATGTGAGTGCTACATTCAACATTGGGGATCTCTCACCATACTATGATGATGTGCATTTGAGGGCAAATTCTTTTCAACCAGGGGAGAATGATGTGAATTTGAATATCTGTGATGAAACACCAACAGTGGATGAGCCAATAAGCCTAATGATAAATCCCATTGGTTTTATTACAGATAAATCACAGGTTTGGGTGACGATGGTAAATATTGTGGTAAGCAATGACAACGGTGATGGCTCCCTAGCCAACACATTTGTTTATTGATCATTAATACTTTGTCACTGGTGGAGTGAGTCATTAAATAAGCTATGAATTATTATTAATGCATTCACAGGATGGATCACAGTGGTGGTTACAAGGAGCAAGTTGGTTTGGTCCATGAGTTTTTCCCATTTCACTTGATAGGGTTTTCTCATTTTGGACATTATTATTATTATTAATTCTTGTGGAGTCTTGATCATCATAAATATGCTAAAAGACATGAAGAATGGTTTGTTGAAGGGTTATTGATTAAAAGATTGAAACTTGAAGCATTTCTTAAAGTTTCTTGAAGTTCTTGAAAGTTGCGCCAAAATTGACGAAGCATGGTGGCGAAAATTTTTGACGATTTTAACTATCTTGGGCATCAAGCAATTTCGTGATTTTTAGGATAATTTCTGATGATTATCTTGTTTATTAAATATCTAGTTAGGTTGTTAGGATATTTCTTGATTAGTTAGTTAGTTAGAGTTTTTTAGGAAAGATAAGATCAAAGTGCAAGTTGTATGATGATGTGGTAATCTTATCTTTAGTTTGTTGAGCAAGATTAGGATTTATTTTCCTAGTTTATGCGTGATTCTTTTGTAGATTCTAATTAGGATTTTGTTGTTGATTATACCTATAAATAATCTCAACAATAGGATGTAATTAATTAAGTTTTACACATTGAAAATTCAATACATTGAATTCCGAAATTTGCGCAAGTTTGTGAGTAAACTTTGTTCGAATTTTTCTTCGTAAATTTGTGAGTCAGGAGTGATAAACAAATTTAGATCCTAGTTAATTAATTATAGGAGTGTATCAATTAATTAGCCTTCAATTAAATAATTCAGGAGTGGAGAGTTTAATCGATAAACAACACGTGAGTTTTAGGTTGTATTTGCGAGTACCACTTAAAATCCACATCAGGCTGCTCTTTCTAAGTTGTCGAAACTAGGTTTAGCGCTAGGTGTTTGGGAATACATCACTTCCTTCCCCTTTATAGACTCATAGGATTAAAAGGATGCTTTTGGCTTCTTTGAATTCCCATTTTTTTTCCACTCTGAGTGCTACTTTACAGATTTTCTCATAAGTCCAATAAGGTTGCAACTCCACTTTCTCCCTGATGGATTCATCTAATCCTGCAAGAAATCGAGCAACTTTATGATCTTCGTTTTCTTCCAGATCACACATTATCAACATCTTCTCAAATCATTGATATATCCTTCCACACTCTTCTGCCCTTGCTTTAAGGCATGCATCTTCAGGTTGTTGTTTAGTTCATACTCATGTGGCACAAATTTCTTCCTCAATTCCCTTTTCAGTTTGCGCCAAGACACAATTTTTGATCTTCCTTCCTTTTTCGTTTCCTTTGTAGCTCTTCATACCATAAGCTAGCATAGGAAGTTAACTTCAATCCTGCCACCCTGAAGGGTTTATGATCATCATATTCTTTGTAATTGAAGACTCTTTCGGTTCTCCATAGCCAATCAAGGAAAACTTCAGGATCTAGACTGCCATTGAACTCCGTAACATCCAATTTTAGGCTACGATCATCACCTTTCGGTTTGTCACGTTTTCTGTCTTTTTCGATCATCTTCATCACTATAACTGGTGTCATATACACGCCTAGGTTGGCGTGCACTTCTTGATGTGAATTTTCGTATTATTTGGAAAACCCACAAGGATTGACTAAATTTTCGAACTTATAAAGACCAAGCAACCAAAATTCTTAAATTTAGGTTGATCAATTAGTCTTTGATTAAAGCCCTAAGCACCCTTAAAGTCACTAATTAATCTCACAAGAGCATAAAGGTATAAACCACCAACTCTTTAATTTTTTTAAGAATTTTTGTTTTCAAGTAAACAAATAAAATTTTTTTTATTCAACTCAAACTTAATTAATTTACAACGTAATGTTGAGACTATTTATAGGAATAATCATCAGCAAAATACGAACTAAAAACAACAAAACACACGCCTAAACAAGGGGAATTCGTCCCTCCTCAACACACACACACATACAAGATAAGTATGCCATCTCATCACTCCATCTTGATCTTATCTTTCTTAACAAACTCTAACAGCTTACCTAATCAAGAAAGTATCCTAACAATTTAACTAAATAATTAATTAACAAGATAATTACTAGAATTACAACTAAAAATCACTCCAATAGCTTGGTGCCCAAGAACTTGGAAATTCGTCAAAATACACGCCAAGATTGCTTCGTCAAAATTTGCGTAAATTCCAAGATTTCCAAGAAATTTCAAGAAATGCTGCAAGATCCAATCTTTTAATCAAGAAACCTTCAAGAATATATCCTCCAAGTATTTTAGCATAATTATGATGATCAAGATTCCACAAGAAATAAAAGACTCAATGCCTAAAATGAGAAAAACCCTAGCAAATACAGTGGGAAAAAACCCATAGGCAAAAACCATCTTGTTCCCCAAAATCCACCATTATTTCCTTGATTTGCGTGCCACTTTAGGTATATGTGACAATACACACGCAAATCCCTACCCTTGATGCACCCATATGGCTTATATCTGCATATGCAATTAATTCACCTATGTTTGCAACCTTACCATTCACATCACCACCTTCGAAGTTGATTACACCAATGTTAATCTTGTCATTTAAATTTATTACTTTGTCAATCTTGTCACTGGTGCTTGCATCACTTCTTCCTGAATCTTCATCACTAGATCTTGAATTAGATTCCCCAATTTCGTGGCCCTTCTTGTTAGTTTTCGATCTCCCACTCACGAAATTCATTACTTCCTCTAGCATGGTTCGTAATTATTCTCTAATCTCATTGTCTCTCTTGATTTCCTGAGCTTGTTCTAAGGACAATCGTCTTTGAAAATTTGCAGGAACTCCTTCACCTCCACCTTCCATAGCAATGTTGGTTAAAGTGATTGATAGATGCACAAGCAGTTGAGATTAAATGTTCTCTCGACGACAACACCAAATTTGATGTAAATTTTTGTATGAATTTAAAAACTCACAAAGGAAAACTAAATTTTCCAACTTCTAAAGGCTATGCCACCAAAATTCTTGGATTTAGGTTGATTAACTAGTCTTTGATTAAAGCCCAGGCACCCTCACAACCACTAATTAATCTCACAAGAGTATAACGGAATAACAACCAACTCAACAAAAATTTCGGACTTTTTGTTTCAGAGTAAACATACAAACCTTTTTTCTATTAAACTCAAACTTATTTTTACAAGCAAATGTTGATATTATTTATAGGAATAATCATAAATAAAAATCCTAACTAAAATCACTAAAATACAAGCACAAAACGAAGGAAAATTCGTCCCACACACAAACACAAGATAAGAATGCCACGTCACCTCTGCATCTTGATCTTATTTTGCTAACAAACTCTAACAAACTTATCTAAAAAATAAAATATACAAATAAACTTATTTAGAACCTAAAAAACAAGATAATCAACAAATTACAACTAGAAATACATAAAAAAACAAAGAACCCAAAGCCATAAAAAATCGTCAATATTTCCGCTAAGAAGTGTGCTTCAATTTTGAGCATTTTTCAAGATTTTGCTTCAAATCTTCAACAAACCTTTCAAGATCCAATCTTTTAATCAAGAAACCATCAAGAAGTCATTTACCATGTCTTTAAGGTTGTAAATGATGATCAAGACTCACCAAGAAATAAAGACTCAATGCCTAAAATGAGAAAAACCCTAACAAGATATGTNGATCTAAATTGTGTAGGATAATTTTGGATATGTTTATCTTTTGTAAAATCTGAAATTTATCCTAACTAAAAGATACAAAATATCTAGGTAGTTAAAATAAATAATTTAGAAAATAATTTTGGCCATAAAAATATTTATGGGCCTTGGAAAACCGAAAATACCCCATTTTGGGCCTAATATGGTCCGAAAATAATTAAAATAAAACCCATAATTATTTTTGCTATTTTTGAAAATTAAATTTAAATACTCAAAACCTCCTTTAAAAATAATTACTATTTATAATAAAACCTTTTGTAAAATAAATTATTTTAAGCCATGAAATATAAATAGACTTTATTTTCCGAAATTCATAAAATTATATATTATCGTATAAAAATATAATATAAAGTCTTAAAAATGCGGGGGATTACAGTCTACCCCCTTAAAAGAAGTTTCGTCCTGAAACATGGGACGAGTAAAAACGCTTCTTGAAAACTCTTTGTAAAACTCTTTCAAAACTTTTATAAAGTCTTTTGCTTGATGTAAAACTTTTGTCAAAACTCTTTTCGTGAAACTCTTACGAAACTTTTAATGCACGTTATAGAAACTTTTGTGTCTTGCTTTGGCTGTATTTTAGTTACATAATAACAATCAACTCTACTGTGAAACGCGAAATTCTATCGCCTTCTACCCCCCTTAAAAATCGAGTTACGTCCCCGTAACTCTACTAACCTC